>KE154303.1:120222-159744 GCA_000411075.1 Sisymbrium irio | reverse complement strand
ATATTTTTTAGTTAATATTCTCTAAAATCTTATTATAATTTAATATTAATAAAATCTTTTAACTTACATTATTTAGATAATTAATTATATATATATTTTATAAAAACATACCTTTTGATGTTTTATATAATTAAAAATATAATTTTATTGTTAATTTGTTGTTTAACCGCTATTACATCCGCTAGTCAACCAGTCATAATTATCTCGCAAATACAACAGTTTTTAACCGTTATACCAGTCATATAAAACGCTTAATAACGTTTAAAATCGCAATTTTCCATTTCCGCAAACTCTCGCAATCGCAACCACACCCGCTACATTTAAACCAGTTAGCCCTAAGTTTGACTTGTCATCCTACGAAATTAGGGCATCAAAAGTTTGGATTATGTGCTATTTATAACTTGCTTACGTACACGTTTTACTTGTCAATGTTGACATCATGCTGTTAATTAGTTAAGTACGTACAACTACTAATCGCTCGTTGATAAATCATATGAGCTATTGAGATAGGCCCATTAATGTTAACTTTTTATTTCATAAAGTACCCCAAAATCCCAAAACTCTAGTTTTATAGACTGATTAAAGAAGAAGAAAAATTGGCCCATAGGGACCATGTACAAATAACATGTTATATTTGTTAATAAATTAACATGTTACATACAAGAACAGCAAAAAAGCAGCAGACAATTAGACATATAATTAACTACTAGAAAGATGACATATGATCAATCAATTTTTTTAAAGATCGATATGCGGAACCATTTTCCCTAACCGAACTTCCTACTTTTTCCTGAAGAAGTTCAATCCTCTCACGGATTGCTTCTCCTTCAGCTTCCAACAACAATTGTCTTATGGTTCTTGCGATCGCATTTCTCTCAATCCAATTCTCTAGATGCAGCCCGACCCTCCATATCTCACAGACAAATCTTGCATTTAGAAATTGGTCCCATAGAAAAGGCAAACAGATCATAGGGACGCCTTCACAAACACTCTCAACGGTCGAGTTCCAACCACTATGTGTCAAGTATCCTCCAATGGCTCGATGCTTTAGAACGTCTTGTTGCGGGGCCCATTTCACTATCTTTCCCTTCTCATTAAGCTTTTCCATGAGTTCTTCCGGGATTGCTTCGATCCATATTGTGCCATTGACCGAGCCAACCCGTACGACCCACAAGAACGGTTGGTCGCTGTTTCTTAGACCCCAAGCAATCTCCAATAACTCTGATTCACTGATGGTCACGAGGCTCCCGAAACTCACGTAAATTACAGATTTATCTTCTTGTTTGTCTAACCATGTAATGCAAGTCTCGTCTGGTGTTATTAAGCTACTAGACGCAGCCGGAAAGCGGGTATGAGAAGGTCCTATCGCAAAGATTGTGACTTGAAAATCTTGACGTGTCTGAATCAGTGAGTCTTGGTCCAACTCTTCGCAGGACATGAATATGAGACCCGAAGAGGACTTCGTTGTGTCGTAAATCCGATTCAAGTATGGATCTAGTAGCTCCGATTCTTCGTCAAGAAGCCGATAGACATCTTTCTTTCGAAGCGGCGGAAACTCTTGAACTGGATCCTCTTGTTCTGAATCTATAAAAAAAATTATAAACATAATCTTGAGTAGGTGGAGCTTGGCGGTGAAGATAATTGTGAGATACCACGTCTACCTTAGGAAGACACTTGTACTAAGAGAGATAGAACCAAAAATATTGGTGTAAACTCATACATGAATTAGTACTACTTTTGATCGATAATGTTTTCTGACAATAAAAAGTGGCTTTAGAAAACAGTCCTCAGTATGTGTTTTTTTTGATAAAACAAACGTTACAAAGTAAACAAACTAAAACAAGCAATTGAAGGAGAATGCTTTCGAAAGAATAGAATTGTAGTTTTCAGGTACTTGGAATAAAATATCCGACCATAAAAGTCAACAATATAGGAATATAGATATTGGTAACCAATAAACACAAAGTTTCTGGTAAAACGTCGCAATACCTTGTAACGGAAGATTCCTTTCACGACGGAGTTGAGGAAGAGCAAAATGACCCCTAAAGAAGGAAACTTTAGTTGCGTTGAGGACTAATCTCGGAAGATTCAAAGTCTTGGCTAGAGATTGTGTGAAGATCCATCCAGAATCATCGATCAAACAGCTAATCCTCTGTTTTTCAGGATCTGCAGATTGCAACAGCTTAGTCAAACAGTCACGAAACGGGGACTCACATCTTTCGTTGAGAAGAGTGAGCATCAGATTGACATCGTGAGTTCTAGTCTCTGTTTCAGACATGCCATCTGGAATTTGTAAGAATTTGAAGAGAGGGTGGCTTGAAGCTCTTGGGGCGTTAAAGCGCGTGTGGATATCAGTGATGGAAAAACCTCTTGAGTGGAGGATCTTTGCAAGCTGAATCATAGGGTTGATGCAGCCTTGTAATGGAAGTGGAAACAGAATCACTCGTAGGCCATTACTCTTCTCCATCAAAGCTTTTCTCCTGTTTTTTCTTCAATCTAAATGCAAACAAAACTCTCTCTGATATTTCTGTAAATGCTCTACTCTCGAGATCAGGTACTTATTTAAACTTACAAGTTTGTTTTATTTTTGTTAAAAATTGTAAGTAATAATTATTTTTGTTACGTAGAGAGTACGCGGAGACAAAACCCTCGATGTGGTAATAAAGAAATACTAGTTGTCTAATTCTATCAAAATTTTGATTCATTTGATTTTATTATTGATATTGGTCTGTCGGTACATTATTTCACAGAAAATGACAAGGTTATTAGTGGGGAACAAAGACCAAAATTTATGTGCACGTTATTAGTGAGGAACAAGGAGCAGTTGTGTGAGCTGTAATTTTGTTATAATTTGACTTGCTAAAGATGTTGAGTTGTCCTTGTAGTGGAGGTTCTTGTAGCTTGACACAATTTAGTATAGTTTAGGGGTTTTAGTTCAGATTCAGTTTTTATTCGAAGATATATAATTAACAAAAATAGATGTAAGTTCCAACAAGGCCAAACACGAAGGAAGGAAGCGTTTCCTGAATACACAAACTATTTAAAACAATAAGATAAATAACTGAAAACACACAGACACAACAAACATATAGCTAGAAAGATGATATATGATATGATCAATCAAATTTTCTAAAGATCGATTTGCCGAACCTTTTTTTTTTAACCGATCTTCCGACTTTTGTTGTGGGGCCCATTTCACAATCTCTCCCTTCTTCCTCGGATTGCTTCTCCTTCATTTTCAATCAATAAACTCCTTATCGCACTCTCCATCTCATGTCTCTCAATCCGATGCTTTAGAAGCAGCCCCACCCTCCATACGTCACTAACAAGTCTTGCATATCGGAATTGGTCCCATAGACAATTAAGGCAAGCATATCATAGTGACGCCTTCACAAACACTCTCAACCACCGAGTTCCAACCATTGTGTGTCAAGAATCCTCCTATGGCTCGATGCTTTAGAACCTCTTGTTGTGGGGGCCCATTTCACAATCTTTCCCTTCTCGTTAAGCTTTGCCATGAGTTGTTCCGGGATCGCCTCAATCCATTCTGTGCCTTTGACCAACAACCAACAAGAAGGTTTGGCCGCTGTTTCTTAGACCCCAAGAAATCTCTCAGTTAACTCTGTTCCGCTCATGGTAGCGAGGCTACCGAAACTCACGTAAACTACGGATTTTTCTTCTTGTTTTTCTAACTATGGAATGCAAGTCTCGTCCTGTGTGAACAAGCTACTAGACAATAGTCCGATCCTGTTTTTATAGCTTAGCTACTTTTATTCCAACGATGCCAAACACAGAGGAGTAATACTTCAAAACACCAACAATTTACAACCAAAATGACAAATAAAATCAGAATTCGCTTATATAGCTAGAAAAGACGATATATGATTCTCTTCAGAAAGATGATATATGATCAACCAAACGTTGTAAAGATCCATATGCCGAACCGTTTTCTTTAACCGATCTTCCTACTTTCTGCGTAAGAAGTCTCATCCTCTCTCGGATTACTTCACCTTCAGGTTCCAATAATAGTATCCTTACCACTCTCTCGATCTCATTTCTCTCAATCCGACCCTCTAGATGAAGCCCGACCATCCATATATCACTAACAAATCTTGCATTTAGCAATTGATCCCACACAAAAGGCAAACAAATCATGGGGACACCTTCACAAACACTCTCAACCGTCGAGTTCCAACCATTGTGTGTCAAGAATCCTCCAGTGGCTCGATGCTTGAGAACGTCTTGTTGCGGGGCCCATTTCACTATCTTTCCCTTCTCATTAAGCTTTTCCATGAGCTCTTCAGGTATTGCCTCGATCCATTTCCTGCCATTGACGGAACCAGCCCGTACGACCAACAAGAACGGTTGGTCGCTGTTTCGTAAGCCCCAAGCAATTTCCAATAACTCTGATTCACTGATGGTCACTTTGCTCCCGAAACTCACGTAAATCACGGATTTATCTTCTTGTTTGTCTAACCACTGGATGCAAGTCTCGTCCGGTGTAAACAAACTACTAGACGAGCCCGGGAAGTAGCTATGAGAAGGTCCTATCGCAAAAATCGGGACTTGGAAGTCTTGACGTGCTTGGCTGAGTGAGTCTTGATCCAACTCTTCACAGGATGACGCAAATATAAGACCTGAAGACGCCCTTGTCGTTTCCAATATCATATTCGAGTACGAGTCGAGCACTTCCGTTTCTGCATCAAGAATCTGTAAAAGATCCTTCTTTCGAAGCGGCGGAAACTCCTCTACTAGATCATCTTGTTTTGAATATGTGATAGACCGTAACATGTTGATGTTAATTCAGATGTGAATAGATACTAATTTTGGTAGATAATGTTTTCAGATGATTAACAAAAAAACTGTTATTTTAGATATTTTGTGGAAAAGATCAGACATTGAAAGTCAACTATATAGGAAAAAATTGGTAATCGTATCAAACAGTTTTTGGTAAAAGCGAGAAGTGAATGATACCTTGTAACGAAAGATATCTTTCACGACGGAGCTGAGGAAGAACAAAATGGCCCTGAAAGAAGGAGACTTTATAGGTATTAAGGGCCAATCTTGGGAGATTCAAACTCTGAGCGAGGGGTTGGGTGAAGACCCATCCAGAGTCATCTATCAAACAGCTAATCCTCTGTGTCTCTTCCTCTGTTTTTGACTCTGCAGATTGCAACAGTTTAGTCAGACAATCACGAAAAGGAGACACACAGCTTCGGTTGAGAAGCGTCAGGAGAAGTGTGACATCGGGAGTTCTTGTCTCTTCTTCAGACAAGCCGTCTGGGATCTGCAAGAAGGTGAAGAGAGGGTGGTTTGAAGCTTTTGGCGAGTTGAACCGCGTGTGGATCACAGTGATGGAGAAACCTCTTGAGTGTAGGATCTTGCCGAGCTGAATCATGGGGTTAATGCAGCCTTGTAATGGAAGTGGAAACAGAATCACTCGTAGGCCATTACTTATCTCCATTGAAGCTTTCTCCTTCTGTTTTCAAACCAGATGCAAATCTCCTGACAATTTCAGTGAATGCCACATTTGAGGTAAGACGTCTATTTGACATAAGATAATATATTTTTTAAATGTGGAGAGTGGAGACAAAACTCTGCTCTTCTCGATGTGCTAATAAAGAAAGACCAACTCCCTTTTCCATATCACAAAGACGAAAACAAAATTAGTGGTATTAATTTATATATTTTAGTACATCTGGTTTTATAATTTAAACATATTGATCTGGTTCTATATTATCCTATTCAAGTTGTAGCTTAGTAGGAACAAAGCAAAGTGTTTATTAAGAAGTTTCACAAGAATCACAAAATGCATAGGAAGGGTACAATTTATTCAAACTACAAAGCTAGAGTGATATAATACGATCAACCAGGTCATCTAGAGATCGAGCTGAAGAGCCTCCTGGTTGAACTGATCCTCTTACTTCGTCTCGCAACGCGTTAATTCTCTCTCGAATACCTTCTCCTTCCGGTTCAACCATTAGTCTTCTCACGGCTCTCTCGATTTCCTTTCTCTCTATGCGACCTTCCAAGTGAATCCCGACCCTCCATACATCGCTGATGAATCTCGCGTTTAAAAATTGGTCCCAAATGAAAGGCAAGCTTATCATAGGAACCCCTTCGCATATACTCTCTAGCGTGGAGTTCCAACCATTATGAGTCAAAAATCCTCCCGTGGCTCTATGTGCAAGAACATCTAGCTGCGGGGCCCATTTCACTATCTTTCCCTTTCCGTTAAGACTTTCCAAGAACCCTAATGGTAACGATTCGATCCAGTCTCTACCGTGGACCGAACCAGACCGGACAACCCACAAGAAAGGTATGTTGGTTTGACTTAGCGCACAAGCAATCTCCAAGAATTCAGACTCGCTGATGGTCACAATGCTTCCTAAGCTCACGTAGATCACTGATCCCGTTTCGTGCTTATCTAACCATGGAATGCAGCTCTGGTCCGGTTCGAACAAGCTGCTAGACGAGGCTGGGACATCATGGATGTGAGATGGGCCAATGGGATATATTGGAAAGGTGAAGACTTTGTTGGACTTAGCAAGTGAGTCTCGGTCAAGCTCTTCGCAGGACATGACTATGAGCCCTGAAGCTGGCTTCGTCGCTTCGTGTATCCTGAGCAAGTAAGAATCGAGCGGGTCAACCTGATCGCTGTTTCCCAAAAATGGTGAAAGATCCTTCTTTCGAAGCGGTTGCAAATCAGGAACTACATCCTCTGCTTCGGAATCTGAAACAAACGTGCCAAAGTTCAAGAAACGTAGACAATATTCTTTTTTTCTTTTGAATCATTGACTGAGGGTGAGATCGTCATTTTAAGGTTTTTCTCCTTTCCAATAATTCTAGGGTTTTACTGGATTTCTTTTTAATTATTGGCTTAATCTTCACGTCAACTGAATTTGGCTTTGTCATGTCTTAAACCTCTTTTAATTGTTCTGTTTAAGTTTCAAATATGAACAGTGATGTATTGTGAGTCGAAGTCGTACCTGGAAATGGAAGAAACCCTTCACGGCGAAGCTGAGGAACAAGCAAATGTCCGAGAAAGAATGTGAATTTATATGTACAGAGGACAAATCTCGGAATATTAAAACTCTCCGCAACGGACTGTGTGAAAACCCACCCACAGTCATCGATCAGACAGCTAATCTTAGTTTCCTCTGTTCCTGAATGTGGATCAGGTTTGGTGAGTTTAGCCAAACACTCGCGTAACGGCTTCTCGCAATTCTTGTTGAGAAGCCTGAGCTGAAGCAGGACATCCGGAGATTGCGTCTGACTTTCGGAAAAACCGTCGGGGATTTGTAAGAAAGTGAAGAGAGGGTTGTCTGAAGATTTGGGCGCGTTGAAGCGCGTGTGGATGATGGTGATGGAGAAGCCTCTTGAGAATAGGATCTTTGCTAGCTGAAGCATAGGGTTTATGCAACCCTGTAACGGTAGAGGGAACAGAATTACTCGCAGACCGTTTCTTTTCGCCGTTACGTACTTGCTGTCTCTTCTTGTTGTCTCTTCAGTAGTGTCACCAATTGAGATCGCAGTTGCAGCAGCCCCCACCAATGGTGTTTGGTTATAGATTTCCTTAGTCATCTAATCATAAATAAAGAAAAACTAATATCAATATTTAAACGATTGAACAAAAAAGTTATCAATATTTAAACGATTGAACACAAAAGTTCAAATAATGATTTATCTTAAATAAACCAAAACACTTTTGTTACCAAACGCGTTCTAAAAAACATTCACTGAAATGTTCTATAGTGGTTAAAGCGTTTTGTAAACTTGTTCTAAAAGTATTCACATAAATCTTCACTTTTTAAAATGATTGTTTTAAAGGAAGAAAAACATCTAACAGAATGAGTTAGAGCATTCGCAAAACCATTTCTCTAACTCAAACAAATCATTTGTTAATGTGACGGTTTTGTATGATTTTTAAGTTTTATGATACAACACATTGGAGACCAATTCATAAATACTAGAATATAAAATTTACTTAACAAATAATATGAAATATTTTCGGGACAACTTACACTAAAAGATAGAAGGAATAGAGAGATAGTTGGATTTTTATTTTGAATTGGCAAAGAAAGTGAGAGGAGAAGAGTCATTATTTATAGCCAGAGAAACTAGAACTACAGTCAACAGAAGAAGTTGCATTTATTTTTAACAGATTTATCTAATCTTCGATAGATTTGTTTTCTTTTGGTCAAATATTTATTTACTCTTAACAGATTTGTAAAGTTTTTTTATAGATTTATTTTCTATTGACTATGGATTTATTTATTTTCAACTATATTTATTTCTTTGACCACAGATTTACTTACTTTTAACAAATTTACTAAGTTTTTCTAAAATTTGTTTTATATTGATTATTAAGCTTTTTTATAGATTTATTTCCTTGTCTCAAAAAGATTTTTTCCTGTCTCACAGATTTTTTTACAGGTTTAATTATTTTCAATAGATTTATTTATCATTTCACAGATTTTCATTTTTAACATACTTGTTCTGTTTCTAACAGATCTATTTGTTGACAAAAAAAAAACAGATCTATTTTATCATCATCTTAATTGAGACGTATTGGCCAAATTAAATCATACCATCTAAACCAAACTATACCGCTTAAACAAACCATACCACTTAAACTAAACCATACCGCTTAAACCAAACCATACCGCTTAAACCAAACCATACCGCCTAAACCAAAAAAATAAACGATCTATTAATTAAAATTGTACCCACGTTAAAGAAACCTAATCAAACTTCAAAAAATTCTGCTTTTAGCCGCAATTATTGTCGACGTATCGTCATCTTCTTCACCTATCAAACTTGTGACGGTTCCTTTCATTCAACATTCTTTTTTCACAAATGGCAACTATTAAACTTGTATGTGGGAACTGAATTTTCTCTACATGAATATGCAAACATCACTTACAATACAGCTTTCTATTACATTTTATATAAAATGTTTTAACATAAATAGGTAATTCCATAATCAAAACAATATTGAGATTGTTTTGTATTTTAGGTTTATCTACGGGAAAGACAAACAAACATTATCAGTTTTTTTTTCTTAATCAAGTTTATTTTGCATTGTAGAGTTTATGATTCAAAACGATTGTATATGATTGGCAAGAGATTCTATAGACTGAAAAGACGAGCCTCCCTCTTTAACCGATCTCCCAACCTCCTCTTTCAAAACCTTCATCCTCTCACGGATCTTTTCTCCCCCACTTTCCACCATTAACATTCTCACAGCTTTCTCGATCTCCTTCCTCTTGATCTGACCTTCCAAGTGAATTCCGACCCTCCAAACATCGCTCACAAATCTTGAATTTAGCATTTGATCCCAACCTCCAGGTAAACAGATCATCGGAACCCCTTCGCATATGCTCTCTAGCGTCGAGTTCCAACCATTGTGTGTCAAAAACCCTCCAATGGCTCGATGGGCAAGGACCTCCTGTTGTGGGGACCATTTCACTATCTTTCCTTTCTCTCCGAGGCTTCTCACGAGCCCTTCAGAGAGCGGTTCGATCCACTGTGCGCCTGTAACCAAGCCGGGTCGTACCACCCACAAGAAAGGCTGTTTGCTGTTGCTTAAGCCCCAAGCTATCTCCAAAAACTCTGATTCCGTTATGTTCACCACGCTTCCAAGACTCACGTAGATAACAGATTCATCTTCTTGATTATCTAGCCAATGAATGCAAGTCTCGTCTTGCGTGAATAAACTGCTAGACGAAGCAGAGAAGTAGCTGTGAAACGGACCAATGGCAAAGACTGGAACCTTAAATATTTCATTAGCAAGAGTCAACGAATCTTTCTCAAGCTCTTCGCAGGACATGAATATCAGACCAGAAGATCTCATCGTCGTTTCGACTACAATACGTAAAAATGGATCGAGTTTCTCTCCGTCTTCCCCGAAAACCCTTGAAAGGTCTCTCTTTCGAAGCGGAGGGAACTCAAGAACAGAGTCCTCTGCTTCCGAATCTAAGACACAAAGTAGCACAAAGGTTCAAAAACCATCTTAGAGGTACCAAAAGACTTGCTAAGCAAAACACGAAGAGAGAAACTATTTTAAAACAGAGGATTACCTGAAACTGGAAGATAACCTTTGGTTCGGAGAACAGGAAGAATCGGATAAGCGTTCAAGAAAGTGGCTTTAAAAGTAGAGAGGACAATCCTCGGAAGATTAAAACTCTCCGCAACAGATTGTGTGAAGAGCCATCCACAATCATCGATCAAACAGCTAACCCTCTCTTCTGATTCTTGCGATTGCAGCAACAGCTTTTGCAAGCAATCACGAAACGGGGACTCGGCGTTACAGTTGATTTGCGCGAGAAGAGACATAACATTAGAAGTAGGGTCGTCGTTGATCTGGCTTTCAGACAAGCCATCTGGAATCTGTAAGAAGGTGAAGAGAGGATGGCTTGAAGCTCTTGGCGCGTTGAAGCGTGTGTGAATCACAGTGATGGAGAAACCTCTTGAGTGAAGAATGTTGGCGAGCTGAAGCATAGGGTTTATGCATCCTTGTAATGGGAGAGGGAAGAGAACCACTCGCAGACCATTGCTCTTCTCCATTGAAGGTGAAGAAGCTCTTTTTTCTACTTCTTCTTTTTTCATTTTGGGTTTTCTTGAAAGACTGAATATTTATGTACTTTATCCAATCGTTGTTTATGAAAGATACGCAGAATCTATAAAGGAGACAAAACCTTCATAGTTATGTGTGTTCGGTTTAGACCCATTCAACTTTCCACCCATTCTGTTGACCTTTTGGATTATAAATTTATAATTATCCTCCCGTGTGGTCGCTATCAGAGATATTGTGATTTGAAAATTTAGCCGTAACACTTGATGAACCCACGACAAATTCCCACGAAAAGTTAAATTTTATATCATCTATTATTATATCAAATTCTCTTGCAATTATTTTTCAGTAGAATATATGTTTCAAATCGACGACTTTTTAAAAAGGAATATTTGCTTAAATCATCTTAAAATTTGGTGAAGTTGGAAAAGAGGGTGAGGTAGGATTTCAGAAGCTCCATGAAGTGTAGTTAGTATATTTATCTAGCTAAATATGATTAGGGTTTGTGTGGATTTATATTAGCATTTATCAAATTAATCTAGGAAAAGTGCTATATAATATTTGATCCGTTTAAGATGGAATCCCTAAACACGTGGCATGTGTTAATAATGCATGTCCACGTATTATTATGGATCATTGACTTGGCAATAGAGATGCAAATAGTACTCGTTGAGCGACTTTCATGCCCAATGCTCACTTGTTCATCTTCTTCTTCTTCTTCTTCTTCTTCCCCAATTCCTCTTTCACTCCTCTCTCAAACTCCCAACGATGGCGTCGGAGCTCAACCATAAGAATTTCCCTGTCCTTACTTACGTCTTGGATCGTCTCCCTTCCTTCACCGCAAGATCATCTTCCGATGGCGATCGACCACCGTCTAAATCCGACCCTTCCTCTTCATCCTCGAGCCACTCGATCGAGATCGTTACTCAGATGCCTCACTTGGCTCATCCTGACGTCCTCGCCTCCATGACAAGCGCCATCGCCGACGTCGCACAGACACGCTCCGTTCTTCGAACCTTAGGACCTAGACCGGACCACGAGACCGTCGACAAGGCACGTGCCAGGCTCTCTGAGATAGACGCCTCGTTGTCGGAGTCGTTCGAGGAGATCGCTCTCTCTCCCAACGACAACGACGTGGCGGAGAAAGAGCAGAAGAGGAGGGAAGCTGTGGATCAAGAGAAGACTTGGTATAACTCTATCCTTAAGCTTAACGAGCTTCACGAATCCTACGAGAAGCTTTTGAAAGAAGCAGAGGAGAGGCTCGTGAGGATCTACGAGTCTGCTGAGAAGAATGCGGCCGCAGTGGCGGAGGAGGAAGCTAAGGAGGTTGAAGTCAATGAAGAGGTTGTGAGTATTTTACAACAAGCTTCAGCGAATCCGTTGGACCGCGTTGATTTGTCTGGTAGGAAGCTGAGGTTACTCCCTGAAGCTTTCGGTCGGATCCAAGGTCTCCTTGTCCTTAACCTCTATAACAATCAGCTTCAGGTCAGTTTTTTTAAAATGGAAACTTTGCTCTGAAAATTTGAGACTTTAGTGCTCTGTATAGGTAAGCTCTTGTGGTGGTTGGAACTGGATTTGATTCTTGTTTAGATTGATATCGTAGAGATGGATTCACAAGTGTGTTTTTTACTTGTCTTGATTAAAGGTTATGTTTTGGTAACAGACCATTCCTGATTCGATTGCTGGATTGGAAAGCCTTCTTGAACTTGATTTGTCCACGAACTTTCTGGAGACGTTACCGGATTCGATTGGTTTATTGTCAAAGCTAAAGATTTTGAATGTCTCTTGTAACAAGCTCACAACTTTACCAGATTCCATCTGCCATTGTGGGTAAGTGTTATTCTTCAAACTTGGGTTTTGTTTTTTTCCTCTGTTTTGCTCTCTGTTTCGTTATTACTTCTTTCGATTCAACAGATCTTTAGTTGTCTTGGACGCGAGCTACAACAATCTGACCTACTTACCAACCAACATCGGATTCGAGCTTGTGAATGTAGAGAAGCTCTTGATCCATCTCAACAAAATCAGATCTTTACCAACTTCCATTGGCGAAATGAGATCCTTACGCTACCTTGACGCACACTTCAACGAACTTAACGGTCTCCCAAATTCTTTCGGAATGCTCACTAATCTCGAGTACCTTAACCTGAGTAGTAACTTCAGTGACCTCCAAGATCTCCCTGCCTCGTTCGGAGATCTCATTAGCCTACAAGAACTCGACTTGAGCAACAACCAGATCCATTCTCTTCCTGACGCTTTTGGCACCCTAGTGAACCTGACTAAACTGAATTTGGACCAGAACCCACTCGTGGTCCCTCCCGAGGAAGTCTTGAAACAAGGCGTGGATGCGGTTAAAATGTATATGGGTAAGAGATGGGTCAGTATGTTGGAAGAGGAAGAGAAGATGGCGAACATGAAGGATGAGATGGATCAGACAAACACCGATTGGCTCACTCGAACCACTTCGAAGCTGAAAACGTATGTGACCGAGGTCTCCGAGTATCTTGGCTCCAATTCGCCAAAAGACCCTTTCCTTAACCAGCAGCTATGAAATGATACTTACATTCACTTACCAGTTTTCTGATCATGTCTGAAGAAACAAGAAACCAGTATCCAAGAAATCATCCTTCAGTTCTTTGAGTTTTCATTCCACTGCTGCTCTGTTTCAGTATATAGATTTTGATCTTTGTTTGTTTCTGGTTTTTAAATTTTTGGCATCTTTCTCATAACATTTAGTTGATTTGTTAAAGTAATTATTTTCCTTTTTAAGAATGCATGTTCTTGTTCTTCAACAATTTTAAGAGATGGAAACAGATTTCGCGCTTAGAAGCACAACACTTGCATTTTGATCAATGGCAACAATATTTTGATATGTTTCTTTTTGCCCTTGTGAGTTTAGATAAAACAAAAACACACTTTTTAAAAATACAAGTAGATGGGAAATCTGAATATTGCTGATGCAGAACTTTGATAATTAAAACAGTACAAACTAAAGCCATATAACTTTACATAGGCATGTTACGGTATTTTATAAATAATATTTTTTAAGTTATTGAAAATGTATAGAGGGAAGGGACATATATGTATACCACCGGAAATTTTTTTGTCTATCTGACTGCGAGAGAATCAAATTTCAAAGCAAGTTTTTTGTGTAGACTGTCGAAGGGGTTGGAAACGACGGATTCAATATAATTTTATATTCGGCTCAACAGTACTATATCAAAGTAAATACATCTAATATCTATATACGATGCAAGAAAATGCATATTGTAGAAAACGACAAGAATATTTGATTTGATATTCCCGAAAGAGGAATAAAAGGAGATATAGAATCATATTACAAAAAAAAAAAAAAAATGAACGTGCAATACACATAGTTGTACAAGTTTTTCGCACATAAGGTCTTACTATCTTTTTTCAATCTATAGTCCTCGCCTCCTTATATATATATGCTGTACCAAAATAATTTATAGTAACCCAAGAAAATATTATGTTGATAACTCAATACTTATATTGATAGGTATTACAATTTGCAAGTCCATTTAAACTTTGAAGAATGTGCCGGTTTTTCATGCTAATTCAATAAATCCGTACATGTTTGGGTTATAACGAACTTGGTCTTATCTAGCAGAACTATGAATATTGAGTAAACAGGAAATTGTCAAATTGATATCGAGAGATAACGCTATAAGCATACCCTAGCGTTTTCGACTTTAAGTCTTCTTCATCATCGATTTTGGGAGTGATTTTCGCTTTCTGGAAAACGACAGTCTTACATTACAATTCAAATAAAATTAGATGAAAAGATTTGTCCATTAAAGTGGGATGTACCGCACATCTACACCAAAGTATTCTTCCTTTGACGTTAATAAATTTAGTTCACATATACTTCCGCTCTGCATGCCACTAATTGATACATCACGATTCACATCTAGTCAAAGACTCAAAAGGTCTATTTAATAAAAAAACGTTATGAATGTTTATAGTTAGCTATTCGATAGTGTTTGCATAATTGATTTACGTAGAGTTTCTTCAATTGAAGACAGTTATGTTTTTCGCCGAGAGAATATTAATAACTTCAGATATTAAAACAGTAGATGGAGAATATATAGTTTTTATAACACAATGCTAACTTTTCTTTGATATTTCCAAAAATATCATTTCGTACACCATCAATTGGTTTCAGAATCCAACGTTCGGATCTTGAAATATGGTATCCGATTCGATTGAAATGATATATTAAAAAAAAACTGGTTAAATTTTGATCGTTACTGTCTGTCAATCTGTTCGTGTTCCATTGATAAGCGTAACAAATAATTTAAAAAAATAACTTTTCCGCTGGATAAGTAAAATAACAGTCGAGTTTCAGGTGTTTTTTTTTTGAGTTTCAGGTGTTATCTGGCCTACAAATACTGACAAGAAATAAAACTGTAGTTAAAGAGTTCAAACCCGTTTCAATTGTTGTAAGTAAACTAAATTTAGCATGGTTTGATTAATATACTTTTGTTTTTAGTTTGGATTCGATTTTAGTAATCTTTTACCTTTGTCAGCTACATGGGTCTCGACCGCAACTTTTTAGATATAGGAAAAATATGAACTTGTTGACCAAAACCTCAGAACAGAAAATAAGCGTTTCCGGTATGATCTCAAACGAGTCAAATCAAAAATACATCTGCTTATAATGTAAATAGATTGGTGCATAACTTTCTCTCCAAAAATGAAATCGACCCAAACAATATGATATTTAAGAAAGGAGCATATTCAATTCTGTTAGAGGATTGATATGGTCATAGCCTTTGTTATCAATTAGAAAATCTTATGGAGTAAAACGTAAATAGATATTGCACTTGAGCATGTCTTTGTGTAATATATAAATAGACGTAAGCAGAGTGAGAGAGCGTGCAGACACGACAAAACAAAAGGCCTCCCCACGTTCCGGTCGGTTGGTGACAACGACTAATGTTTCGTTTCTGATTCATATCTCTTTTAAGTTTTCATCAATCCAACAGATAGACTCCTTTCTCTTCACTCGACTTCATTTTTTTCCGATCAAAATCTCATTTCTCTCCTTTTTTTCTTTTTTGCCGGTATGAGAAAACTTTGTCCGAATTACAACCTCGAAGACGGTTTAGAGACCGTCCTCGAGGTTCCAATGCCTGAGGAATTGTTTTCTGTGTCCAAAACAAAACCGGGATGGAACCAAATGAAGTCTTACTGGTCAAAACCCACAGCGACTGCAACGGCAACCGCCACAAACATGACGAGACTCTTTGGTGGTCGTAACGCTGAGATCCAGCTCCTTCTCGGAGTCGTTGGAGCTCCTTTGATCCCTCTCCCTGTTCTGCCTGATCACCACAACGACTACGAGAATCCAATCCACAAAGACATCAAAGACCAACCTCTCGTAAATTACATCTTCCTTCTCTGTTTTTCCATATGCGCATCTTTCCACGTTACGTAATAATCTTTTTATATGCAAAAACCGCAGGAGATGTCGATGGCGCAGTACATAGTAAAGCAGTACATAGCGGCGGTAGGAGGAGATCGGGCGTTAAATGCGGTAGAGAGTATGTACGCGATGGGGAAAGTGAGGATGACGGCATCAGAGTTTTGCACTGGAGAAGGAAGCTTGAACAGCAAAATGGTGAAGGCAAGGAGTATCAAAAGTGGAGGAGGAGAAGTAGGAGGCTTTGTTTTGTGGCAAAAGGGAATAGAGCTATGGTGTCTTGAGCTCGTTGTCTCGGGCTGCAAAATCAGTGCCGGTAGTGACGCCAAAGTTGCTTGGAGACAAACTCCATGGCATCCTTCTCATGCATCTCGTGGTCCTCCTAGACCATTGCGCCGTTTCCTTCAGGTAAAATCCATTTCTACTTTTCTAACCGGTTATAACATTTTTAGGAATCATAATTTTTGGGTGAAACTTACCGATATGTTTCTATCTATTTAAAAAAATTTCCGTTACAATATAAGTGTTGTTGAAATATGAATAACTAAAAATTGATACGTGTATTTTTTTTTCTACGGCATTAGAAATTATAGGGTTTTAATAACAATTTTGGAAATATTATTCTTTGGAAACTGAATGTGGATATTTTTCCTGTGGTTATACTACGTTTCTAGTTTCTACTTGATTCATGAGAAGACAAAGATCCTTTATGTCTCATAAAGCATATCCATCCACTGATAATTATGACACTGAATGATATCGTTTTCCACTTGGAGTTCAATGATACATTCTTCTTATATATCATCCTGACTTTTATGATACCTACTTGTTAAAACTTATCTTTTCCTTGATTGTTGGCAAAAAGTTCTTTCAATCATCAAACTTCCTCTTGGTCTAGCTGACCTACCTTCGACTTTGTCAATTTATCATCTTTTTCGTCATAGGGTACTTTTGTTCGTTGATTAGTTTGTATTTTGATTCGGCAAAGTTTGTTTCCAGTATAAAGTAAGATAAACCACTGATTTTATAAGAAATATTTTCTACAATGTAAACTTATGACTTTTGAGATTTTATGTGGCCATAACTTACGTGTGCTATGTCCTATGGAATTGCAATTCAATGTGGGGAAAATGGTTAGTTACCGAGTTACCAAAAGTTGTTGGAACCATCTATGGTCCACCACTAACAACAACAACCTAGCTAGATACTACTAAATAAATTATATTATCTCCAATATATTATTTTTGGTTAACTAAGTAGTAGACTTTTTCCCCATTGCCAAAAGTCTTCTGTTTTTGTCACCAAAACCTTAGTATAATTGTTTTTCTTAGAAAATTTTGACATGATGAATTAAATGACTTACCGTTGACTCGTTTCAAGTCTTTTTGCTATTACTTCTTTGAGACGTTATGGAATAATAACAAAAGTTTCTGACATAAATCTTTGAAACATTAAAAAAAAAACAGGGTCTTGATCCAAAATCAACGGCGAATCTATTCGCAAGATCTTCATGCATGGGAGAGAAGAAGATAAACGACGAAGATTGTTTCATACTCAAACTCGAAGCCGAACCATCGACACTTAAGGCGAGAAGCAGCAGCAATGTAGAGATCATACGGCACACTGTGTGGGGATGTTTCAGCCAGAGAACAGGTCTTTTAATCCAACTCGAAGACTCTCACCTTCTAAGAATCAAAGCTCAAGACGATAACAGTATCTTCTGGGAGACGACAATGGAGTCTCTGATCCAAGATTACCGGACCATCGATGGTGTCCAGGTGGCACATGCTGGTAAAAGCTCGGTTTCTCTGTTTCGGTTTGGTGAAAACTCGGATAATCACTCGAGGACTCGGATGGAAGAGACTTGGGAGATTGAGGAAATGGATTTTAACATCAAGGGTTTGTCTATGGATTGTTTCTTACCGCCTTCTGATCTCAAGAAGGATGATGATGAGGAAGAAGAAGAAGTCGAATGTGGGTTAGCTGCGAATAACGAGAAACTGCCTATGAAGATCCGGAGCGCTTCTTTGAGGATTAGTTCATCTAAGATCCTAGCCATTGTCGACGAAGAGGATGAATCAGATGTGACTGACGAGCTGGAGGAGACGTAAATGCATGGCCCGAGTTTCGGTTTTTGTACATAATCATTTAAACTATTGCAACACCGAAACATAGGCTATCTGAAACAGAGGAGTTACTTTTCTATTTTTGGTTTTTTGGATTCCTCTGTAAACCATTCAACTCTTGGGATGCAAATGCAATGTCAAGTGATTCAGATTTTTCTCATAACGCAATGAGATGAGAGAAAGAGACTTCACAACACTGCACTTGCATTAAGCTTTAGAGTGACTAGAGCTATATACATTATCCGCAACCACGAAAATAAATTTACATTTTACAATACAGAAATAAAACCGCAAATTCGCATTACATGCTCTTCTAGGTGTTGTTGGTCTTCCTCTCTAAACTTGATTTAACTTAAAAGTGGAGAAAAGGCGCATTGGCACAAGAGGCTTTTTAACCCTTTTCTTGATCTTCCTCTTATAACGAACTCTGTTCTGCTATGTGGAGGGAACATTGAAGTGGAAGAGCCATGAGATCACAAAGGCAAAGACCATACAAGCTAAAAGGAAATTCAAGAACCGGTGACCTTGCCAGAAGCTTCGAGCTTCAACCAATCGTGGACCAGAAGTTCTCAGAGCTTGATTTACTGCACCATTTGCTTCATTCCTACTTTCCTCAGTCTCGGGTTCAAAATTTCCAACAACATTACCGGCAATGGACCCGCATACTTCACAAATTCTGCAATGAAATAACCTAACAAGCTTAGTCTCTCATCTGACAACAAATAGCTGAACCATTAAATCAAAAGTGGCCATCACCAGAAACCCTCAAAGAAAGTACACTTTTCCTAAATGTATGGAAATAAAGCCGCACTATCTAACTAAAGCTTAGATACTTTGTTTTGTTTTATTCCTCTAGTGGAAGTAACAAACCATTATTCTCTCAAGAAAAAAGCTGTCTAAATTTAGAAATATTCAGACAAGTTTAGTCTTAAAGAAAGTTGGTGGCTTTTTTGCTTACTTGTTTCCTTTGATCTTGAACCAAGTCTCGGCACAGTGCTTGTGGGCAGCAGCGAGATCATCTTTGCAAGAACAGCCAAGCTCAATAGGAACACCAGATTCAAGATTAGCTGCATCCAAAGTCATGTGACAAATCCTGCAATCTTTCTCAGATTGCGACAAATGTAGAGCTTTCTCAGGCATTCCAAGCTCCAGATCTACTTCCACCGAGCACAAGGACGACGCATTGGATCTCCTCTCCTCTTCCTTCACTATCTCATCTTCCTCTTCTCCAACGGAGCTCCCACGAGGCTCTCCGTTGTCGGTGATGAGCTCTTTTCCTCCTTGGTCGTCGCCGTTACAGCCACTTGAGCCATGGGTTACTTCAACAGAGACAAGGGTGTCGAGATGTGGCTGTACGGGTTCCATTTTGGTAGATGACGAATCCTCCTCATGTAAGTCACGAGTTGGAGTACTTAAGAAATCATGAGACTTTGAGATGAGAAGATCATCAATGCCTTTCTTTCTTTCTTTCTTTGATTGAGATTATTAATACAGTCGACAGAGGAGAGAGAAAGAGACTTGATACGTACTTGCCAAAATTTACATGTTTGCCACTGGGATTTTGGAGTTTGGTCAGTAGAGAGCAAATTGTGTAAGTGATCTGTGAATCTCGTCAGATTCTCAGGCAATTTTTCTTTCTTTTTTAACTCACCTGGGTGGGTCATGGGATATACTAATAAACAAAGCAGATCGGGACAAGTTTGTCTTCAATAATACACACATTAACACAATGCAGTAATCAAGACCGGCTAAGTCTTCTGCAGGTTTGTTAAATGTTTGCTAAATTTATTTGAGATCATCATAATTGCCAAATGAGGTTAGTTAAATATGTCAATAGTAAGTCAAATTCTACTAAATTTAATATCGGTTATGTTCTTTTTTTTTTTCAATTGTGATTTGTATATTTAGAAATGTGTATTTTATATGATCGCTAAGAGAATTTAAAATGATTTAATTTTTGGTGAATTCTAGATGATTTTTGATGAATTAGAATTTTTGTGATTTTTATTAAAATATAATAAGATTTTATCTAAACCTTTAGAATTTGAATTTTCATATTTTTAACTAAAAATTCAAATAATTAAAATTAAAATTATAACAAATCTCTTAAAATTTATTGTTTAAAATATTCTCAATAACAAAAGAACTTAAAATAGATGTAAAAATCAAAAATTCAATAACACTGAATTTTAATATTTTTTTTTTTAAATTATGTTTAAATAACAATAGATGTGAAATTTTAACATAAATCCCCTAAAACATTTTCAAATCACATATTGAATGTAACCCCTTAGACTGGATTTTTTTTTTTTTTTTGAATATACTGTGGACAAAACAAAAGAAAATTTTAGGTATCTTTAAAATTTGGATTATACTTTCCTAATAATTATATAACTTACACCAAAAAACTATATATATTATCATTATTATATAAGAAAGACTTTATTAAACTCATAAAAAGGTAAATGTGAATCCATTATTTGGAAGAAAAATATATTTTGACTAAATCTATAATATTTGGAGTTATTTGATTAACTTTGATTTTTTATAATTACTCAAATACACCTAGTGGATCTTTTCACTTATTTAGGTTATTTGAAATAAAACTGAATAAATTATTTATTTTAGAAATTTATATTTTGATATATATATATATATGTATACATGTATTCTTGAAATAAGTGAATATCATTATTAGCAAATCATTATGAGAAATTCATCAGTAACAAATCTCACATCTATTTTCTGGTTAGTGTCTACGGTATCCATTATGAAAATAATATTGATAAGTTCAGAAACTCTACAACAAAGTAGAGAACTAATTTCAGTGACAGGACCGCTTATGGAAGTCTCAATTCAAAATAATAATAATTATCTTCTTAAAGTTCATTGTAAATCAGCGGATACAGATTTAGGTTTGCATTCTCTTAAAAAAGGTGGCAAACCATTTGGTTGGGAATTTCATGTTAATTTTTTTAATACTACACTTTTCTTCTGTGAATTTTATCAAGGAAAAATAACTAAAGGTGTATTCAATATTTACGTCGCGGATAGAGACTATAGAAGGTGTAACAAATGTACATGGATAGCAGAAACTGATGGTGTTTATGGATATAGTGAAAAAAAACCACCTCCAGCTGTTGTTTATTTTAAATGGTTAAAGTAATAAAAATTTAGTAATTTAATCAAAAAATGTAATGCAATCTCTTAAAATATAAATATAAAATATATGATGATAGATTTTATTTGATTTACATGTTTATGTTTTTAAATCAGATTTTGCAGTTGCCTAAATGCTACAACATTGTTTTGTGGTTAAAGCTTAAGCATTGCTACATTAGAACATTGTAAAACATAACTGTCAATTTGATTTTTTTTGTGGATAATTATTACATATATTAAAATTTTCACAAATTACTTGTATACAAATTATGATATTTTATTGGGTTTTAGAGTTATTAATAATATTAAACTGAGCCTAATGTTTATTAAATTTCATTTAATTCAAAAAAGTCCATATTCTTGAATTTTCCTTTATTGATTTGAGTTTTAATAAAAAAATTATATTATTTAAAATTTAATTCTCTTATTGTTTGGGGTTTCATGTGTAGAGAGAGAAGTTCATAAATAATTTGCTTTCATCATGTGTTTTTAAGAAAATTGATAAACTAAAAGACTTAGTTTTAATCTATTTTTCATGTTTACTAAGAATTGGATTTTTTGTTGAACGATTGGCTTAGTTGAATCATGCTTTAGTAAATTGTCTTACATATTTTAATATGAATTTTAAATATGGATAATTATTAATTTATGATACTATTAAGATTATTTATTTATATAAAGATTTTCATAGATTTATTATTTTATTATCAATATTTAGTTGTAGCTATTCTTCCCCAAATCCCAAAATTAGTCACTATAGGCTAAACCAATGTAGTTAAATTTAATATATTTGTAGGGTATAAAAACTATTGCTAAGATATTATTATAAAAACTATCTTTGAGTTTTTACTGATGTAATGTACAATAGAAACTTTCTTCCTATTATGATGTTTTACTAATTTATTAGAAATTTCTTAAAATAGCTGAAAAACGAATTTTGAAATAAGAGTAATATTACAATTTTAACCAACGGCAATTTTTTTTACAGAATATAAAATAACTGTTGTTGTGTATCAAGTATTAATTTTAAAATGATTCACTGTAATATAGTAGAGAAAATTATATGCTTGTAAGGAAATAAAGTAACAAAAAAAGAAAGAAATAAAGTAACACACATATATATGCTCATTGCTTACTAAAAATAATAGTATCGTTTTCTAATCAATTAAGGTAAAAGTGATTAGTAAGTTTAGCAAATCAAGGGCTCCTTTCCTTGGTTGATAAACATCTCCACACAAGCAGAAATAGAAACTGAAATTTGGAGTGATTATACTTACATAACGCACCAAAATCATGAAACTGAAAAGCAAAAAAAAAACGATTAATAAACATTTTCACTTTAAAAAAAAACAGGAGAGAGAGAGAGAGAAAGGTTGTTGCAGGCAGCAGCAGGTTTAGGCAAGATCTCTCCTTTTTGCAGCTTCTCATCATTTTTTCTCCGAATCAATGGTGACCTAATCCTCTCGTTGCAATAAAACATACAATCATCCTCTTCCTGTCGGGACAAGTCTCTTGTCCAGATCCTAACCGGAAAGGGTTTAATAGAACGGATCGGGGGGAGCGATGAAGATGGCGACGAATGGGCGGTTATTCACAATCGGGCTGGTGACGTCATGGTACTCATCGAACATCGGAGTGCTGTTGCTGAACAAGTACTTGCTGAGCAACTACGGATTCAAGTACCCGATCTTCCTGACAATGTGCCACATGACTGCTTGTTCCCTTCTCAGCTACGTCGCCATTGCTTGGTTGAAGATGGTTCCGATGCAGACCATCCGATCCCGAGTCCAGTTCCTTAAGATCTCTGCTCTTAGCCTCGTCTTCTGTGTCTCCGTCGTCTTCGGCAACATCTCCCTCCGCTTTCTCCCCGTTTCCTTCAACCAGGCCATTGGTGCCACCACTCCTTTCTTCACCGCCGTCTTCGCTTACCTCATCACCCTCAAGAGGGAGGCTTGGCTCACTTACTTCACTCTCCTCCCCGTCGTCACTGGTGTTGTCATTGCCAGTGGGGTAATTATCAAATTCTCTTGCTTTATAGATAATAAGATATGATCACAAGCAAGCAAGCGAGCATTTTTGATTCATTCAATTCATATCTTGCCTTATATAGGTTTAGTTATGACCTGACTATGGCTGATTTAACTCATGTCTGGCCACTCATACCAGCTTCAGAACAAGCTCACACCTTTCTATTTTGAATGAAATTAATATTGCTCAAAGAGTTTTGCTTACCGGAGATATTGCTCTTTTTCTCTGTGTCTTGTTGTGTATGCTTTGCCTCTGGGATCCTCTTTGCTTCATTGAGAGCTGTGTTTGATTGTATGTTTCGTAATTTTGTGTGTGTCTTCAGGGTGAGCCAAGCTTTCACCTGTTTGGATTCCTTATGTGCATTGCAGCCACAGCTGCGAGAGCACTTAAATCTGTGCTTCAAGGAATTCTCCTTTCTTCTGAAGGGTAAGAAATTGCCTGCATTGTCTCGGCGGCCTCGTAAATGTTATATACATTTCAGAAAGTTGAAATATGTTGAAGATTGTTGCTGAAAGGATTTTAATTTGTACTGAAGGGAAAAGCTGAACTCCATGAATCTTCTCCTTTACATGGCTCCAATAGCTGTCGTGTTCCTTCTCCCTGCTACTCTTATCATGGAGAAAAATGTTGTCGGCATTACAATTGCACTTGCAAGAGATGATTTCAGAATCGTTTGGTATCTGCTGTTCAATTCAGCCCTCGCCTACTTCGTGAACCTGACAAATTTCTTAGTCACGAAACACACTAGCGCCCTCACTCTGCAGGTAACATACAGTTCATTACGTTCTTAGTGCCATTCTTTTTTTGCTAGAAATGATGGTAGTATGTGTTTGGAACAAAGTCAGTAGTCCAAGCAAGCGTAGAACTTAGTAAGAAACAATTATCGGCATGTTCTTGTGCAGTCGTCTTGGATGTTGAGTAGGATTTGCTTTCTTATGCGTATGATAATGCTCGATATTCCCTGCATCCCACATGATTCTGAATTGCGATTCACATAGACTCGTAAAACCCCGTTTTGGATTGCTTTGTGACAGGTGCTAGGAAACGCCAAAGGAGCAGTAGCAGTGGTAGTCTCTATTCTAATATTCAAGAATCCTGTTTCAGTGACCGGAATGCTCGGTTACTCCCTCACTGTCTGTGGGGTTATCCTCTACAGCGAAGCCAAGAAACGGAGCAAATGAGAACACCAAAAGACACGCAAGATTCATATTCTTCATCGTTCCTCCTTATATATATGTTTTATAATATTTTCCTCTATGGAAACACAGGCAAGTAGTCTCTTTTGCTGCTACACAAATCTTACACAGCACACATCCCTGACTCTAGTCTTGCTCGAAAGCGGGGCCAAAGCATGGATTTTTTTCTAGCAGAAACATGAGAAGCAAAAGCAACACAAAGATATGAGTACCAAAGGCAAGAATTTAGAAGTCTATCTATTAATAAGTAACATTTTTTTTTCATATTTCGGATTGTCTGGCCTTCGGTTGTAGTAGGTTGTTTTGTTCAAAGAATAACGTTGAATTAGCTTTTGTTTCTTCCATTCTTTTACATTTTAGTTACGTGATGTCTACATTTACAACAACACCGATTGGTTTAATCAAAAGATAGAAGGTTCCTTTTTTCTATTATAATGTTCATTCTTTAAGAATTCAATATATTATGATGCTATCTCAAGGTGACAGGTTCACTGGGTTGTTCAGAACACTGAGCTGTGTAGTAACTGTTGTGACAGAGAGCAGAGGATCAGACTTTGAAGTGATAACAGTTGCAGAAGAAGGAGCTAAAAGAGAGAAGGAGACAAGAGAGAGAGCTATTTTTTTACTAATGAGAGAACAGTCTTGTCTTTGTCTTTGTATGGTCAAATCACTCGCTTCATTTCTTTTTCTGGAAACGGCAGCTATTATCATCTCAAGCTGTAGATCCAACTTCACTGCAGCATATCTCATTTTCATGATCCAATCCCACACATTAATTTAGTAGGCCAACCCAAAATATTATATTTAAAAATTTTCAGGATCATTGACCAAAATGCGTAAAGCTCACTCTCTCCAGGACTTTCAAAACCTCCTGGCTTAAACATGCATGGAACTTGGGACATGGAGTAAAGTTCCAACTTAGGGGCCACGTGTTCTCGGTTTTAAAAATGATTAACTAGTCTTCCCCAAATCCCCAAATTCCCAACCGAAACAACAGTTCCATCGCAAAGAGGGTTGAAATATGAATGTGATGGAGAAAACTCCACGTAGTCTAGCCCCTCAAAACTTGTAATGTGACAATAACTCTCGACAGTGAAAAAGCAAGTGTAATATTCAGGAGAGAGAAGAAAAAGCCAAATGACATATGGGGTTGGAGAGAGAGAGATTAATGGAGAGGAACGAAAAAGGAAGCGATGTTAAAACAAAAACAAAAGTTGGGAGCTTGGAGATTGTGACAGTTGAGTTCTATAAACTCATTCAAGGCACTCGAGTGGCTTTTCATGGAGAAAGAAACAGCATGAGAAAAGGAATAGAGGTAAAAAAAGGAGATTGAAAAAGGGAGTTCTCTTTTGCGGAAGAGGATGATGATGATGACGAGGTTGTACACACACGACGCATCTACGCTTTTATCCTAAAGACATTCACTCTATTAACCAATAGATTCACTTCAGACTTTCCAATGTTATTTTTTATTTTGATCAAATAGTTGGTTAAAAGTCATTTATCTGATGTAAAGTTCTAGTGACATATTTTATAGTAAATAAATTACAGGGCCTAAATTAAACACAAAAGTTTTTTTTTGACATTACTGAAGATGTAATTGTGATTACGCTATCTTAACATATCTAGTGACTCTGCAGCTCAAATTTCAAAGATTGTACTGTGGGCCATATTTTCTTAGGCACTGATTTGTCAGCAATTTTGGATTTTATAGCTTATTTCAAAATTATTTATTTCTTTCCCAATACTTGCAATGCCCATATTCTCATGGAACTCCATTCTTCAGTTCACCAAGAAAGGAATAATGGTCAAAATAAAAATCGTGTTTCTAAAGAGATTCTAAACTAAATAAAATAAAATTTACTTTAATAACAGATTTATAAAGACAGTAAACTATAATGTAAACAATTTCATAGAACATTTTCAACCAATTAAAACTGGTTATTTTGATTGCTGTCTCTGTTTCCACTCTTTTGTATATATATAAATTTCTACCACCGAATTTCTTATGTATATTTAAAAAGTCCTTATGTTTTAAGCATATAGAAGCATGCAATAATTTGGGGGAGAATAGTAACGTGGATGCAGATGAAATCACGGCAAGAGCTAGTAGACAATATAAATTCGTTTTATTCTTTGAAAATGTCATTTTCGATGGTTCGTAATAAGATGGACTATACATGAGAGAACACAGGCCAAGGCCACATGGAATGTTCTCCTTTATGTGTCCCTGCTGGTGAGATTTTAATTATTTATCTTTCCACATGTAATTAACAAAATGGCTTCTTATTCAACATTTCATTAATATGAGTAAAATCCAAACAAAACATTATAAAATGTCAATGACAACAGATATTATTTACATGTAGCTCGTGATGCAATGTACTGTTTAGGGATAATATTTAACTCATGTGACATATGCGTTTGCCTCTATATGGTGCATTTTCCTCTTTTATCGAAATCATGCAAAGAATTTAATAAAGTTTAAATTGGATTTTTTCTTGATTTAAAAATTTCTAAGCCACGCTTATTTGTTCACATAATTTGATTTTCTTCAAAAAACAATACTATTAACTTTTAGCTCCTATAGGATCCACGATTGTCCTGTGGGACGAATATGTTGACCAAATAAGAATATATGAAATTGATGTATGTATATATATGTGTGTGTGTGTGTGTCAATACAACAAAACTATTACACGCAATAATTTGTTTGCTTTTTATGAGTTTGATTCATTAATCATCCAAAGTACACCGATGACTCTAAATGTATAAACCAAACTTGATATACTTTAATTTTGCCTGTACTACTTGTGATGCTACTACAGTCGTTATTTTTATTTTTTTTTCCAGCACCTAGTTAATATTGGAGTGGGCAACACAAGTGGTTGTTACTAACAAGGAACAAGATCAGCTGTCGAAAGACCACGAATGAATAATAAAACAATAAATTTAATTTTAGAGAATGTTATAAATTGGAAATGCTGAGTTGTAAAGCCAAGCAAAAAAAAAGAGTTATATATATCATATTTTCAAATATTGTACTAGTAGTCAAAGAAATATAGTATCGCCTTTTAAATTGAATACCCAATTAGTTGTATCAACCAAAAAAATGAGTTCGGAAGTAAATGACCTGCCACATACTTCAATTTGGAAAATGAGTTTTCTACTGGCACTGTGGCACGTTATGTGAGTTAAATAAAATACAAGACTTATGCATATGGAAAAGGTAAAAAAAATGCAAAAAGTAACTAAAATCGCGTCTTCCCAAAATCCCATGGAACGAGATGTACTCTACAAAAATCATGAGTTTAAATTGAAATTGGACATTTTCTTGGTTTTAGTTACATAAAGACACGACTAGTGTTACTTGGATAGTTTTCGATAAGTATGGAACATATCGAGATATTCAAATTGTACATATTGTATCATGGGATTAAATTACCAAATAAATAATTACGTATATTGTATATACAAGCTGTATGTGGATGGATCATGAGTTGTGTCAGAGCATTGTCTTATGTCAAATTTGATTTGGAACCTTCTTTTGAGGACCCAAAACTAAAATAAATAGACTTTTGAATATTTGATACTATAAAGTTAAAAGAGTAGAGTTCATACTTCATATTACCATTATTATAATAGAAAGAATCGCACAAAGCTTCTATAATTTGATACTAACAACAATAAAGTCCTTGATTAAATGTTTTGCAAGCACATAATGTTTCAGTGTTATGACTTTTAAACTTTCAACGTATAAAAAGACAATGAGGGCCACTTCTTTTTAGTACTAAAGTTATGCAAATTAAAGAAACTGAGTTATCAGATCCCCGATACTCGCCCTTTATTACACCAAGACACGAATTTAAAACTCAAACCTTTTCCTTTCCCTTTCCTTATAATTTTCCACAAAATTAAAATACAAAAAAAAAAGATTTGTGCTTCCTCGCACTCGTGCATCTACAATACTTAACTCCAAAAATCGAGATTCTTTTAATTTTCGTCCTACCTGCCATTGTTGTTGCCTTGCTGCCTCCTCTCTTTTCTATAACTAAGAGTAAATTAATTTTTGGGCCAAAATGTTACGAAACAAAACTAAGACGCCCAAAAATGTTCTAAAACAAAACTAAAAGGACCTAAAAAAAGTATTTATATTTTAAACAACGCTGGAAGCGGAGGCACGGTGGGACCAAGCGAGCCATCTCGAGATCACCGCCGTGGCTTGTCGTTGTCTCGGCTCTCCTCCCCATCTCCTCCGTCTATCAATGCTCGTTAATTCCGATACACTTCTCCCGTTAATTACGTCTCTGCCATCCTCCGCGGCAGCAAGTTTCCGGCAATCACTGAGTATCATCTCCGATCGTAGGTAAAGAAGATCCGACGGCCTCACTTCGCTCCATCTCTGATCTCGGTTTCCGCCGGAGATTATTATCCGGTGCTCGAACCTCGCTTCGAAGCTTTCCCGGTTCGAAATTAGTAACAGTCCGTCTTTTCTCTGAGGACGATCTAAACATCCGACGGCGACGGATTCCGTTTTCTCCTCGCCGTGGTTCAGAGAGCTATCGAGCGATCTCCTAAACGAAATGGGATTCGGTTTAGAGGAATAAGACGTTCTACTCCCTCGTTCTCCGGCTGACGAATGTCGACCCGAGATCCGGCTAACAGAATCGAACCGGGTCGAACCGGTGTTAACGTTACTGTTTGATTCCTCTTGGCGGTTAGAGAAACGGAGTTCGAACCAGGAGTTACAGTCACTGATCAAGAGGATATCTTCCGGGTCAACCCGGTAACGGCAAAGCGGGCAAGTGGAGTGAGCGTCGAGCCACGTGTCAACACACTCCACGTGGAAGGCGTGTTTGCATTTCGGTAATAACCTCAAGACTTCCGTCGGTTCGAAGCGAGCCAAGCACACGGCGCACTCTAGTCCTTCCTTCTGACCGCTCAGTGCACCAAACCGGAATACCGGTAAAGATTCGATCACTGACCGGTCTATACCGGAGTTTTTCCTCCCACACCCGCCATATCCTCCTCCTCCTCCTCCTCCACCGTACCTGGAGATTGCGAAACGCTGCGGCTGGTTCACGTAAACGCTGCCGTTTCTTCGTTTGCAGTGTTTGACATAGAGGAGGAGCAAGAAGGTGAGGGAGAATACGGCGGTGAGGACAGCGATGACTACGGCGATTCCGGGCATGAAAGAGGAAGTGACGTTATGTCGTTGTTGTGGAGAAGGCGGCGGGAGAGGCGGTGGGGTGATAGGGTTCATTATTACGACCGCCGTGGTATTGTAACGATCATTGTCTGCGAGTGAGGTGCTGAAGAAGATAGAGAGAAGAGAGAAAAGAACTAACGAGGACGAAGAAGAAGAAGAAGAAGAAACCATGGCTAGAGAGGCTTCTGGTTGGAAGAGAAGGTCTTTCGACTTAGAAATGGCTTTTTTATTTTAATTTTCTTCCAAGTGCCTGAAAATAAGGGAGACACTTTTCTCAGTGTGAGATAGAAAGAGAGAGAGAGATTTTAAAGGGAAAGAAAACAAAGTGAATAATGACAAAGAGGATGGCATTAAAAACATGACTCCTTCTCTCATCTTTCACGTCTTAATTGATTTTAGGACTAGGACTAACCAACATTTTTCTTTATTTTATTCTTATCATTCGTTAATAGTGACAAAGGATGATATTTAATTCGATATACTGTAGTAGTAGTAGTAACCAGTGAGGTTGGTTTCATGCAGTGCAATTGCAGTGACTGCATGTGTTTATCTCTGTGTTTAGTTGGCTACTTTTAGTTTGACATAAATATGTTTACAGGTACATTGAAAGTTGAACAGTTTCGAATGTGTAGTTTCATGGAATAAAAAAAAACATTTGGAATTTTCACACAATTTATAAAATATTTTATTGTGTTTCAAAACAAATAAAATCATAATTAGCACCAAGCGGATGAGAGTCACCACTGTAATCAATGTATGTCTCGATCGGAGTCCTCTTTTAAACTAAAAGACTTACTACTTTCGAAGACTCCTAATTATAGCAAGCACTACTCTCTTAACTCCCAAGCTTATGAATATGACATGGAGTAATATATTAGTCAGCATGTCAACTGACATGGTTATGAAGTGTTGATATCTTCTTAACTTGAAATAAACTTCCGATCAATCATCCATGTTATTATGCCTCTTTACGAATGAAATGGTAATATCCTAGCTAGTCATGTGTTTTTTGTTTTCTCGCGAAGCATTATAATGTTTAGAGAGTGCGATCACATTTTAATCGCTCAGGCAAACATCCGCTGATTTTTGTAGTCTCAACTTTTCACTTTTCTGTCACACTTTCAAGCTTTATATCTTCCTTAATTTTTGTTTACTAAAAGTCATGTATAAATATGCGTTATTAGTATGCAGCATTACAACAACCTACTTATAAATTTATAACAACCTTCAGTTTTATGCGTACCAGCCACCAGCTGTGTAACAATATCTTATAACGTATGTTCTTGTATTATCCTCTTAATCGGTTGCATATAAAGTTATTTATTATTGTATTCACATTTGTAACCTTGCGACTTGCGTATATCTGCATCGATTATATTATCTTTTGCGACTGGTGCTTTATCATCTTAAAGAAAATTTTCCGTGATCTTGTTTTTATCCTCCTATAGTCCTATTCTAATCATTGTCTCTTGAAGTGCCATTCCTTTCCGCGAGCCTAGCAGCAAGCAATTTGGTTTTATGGTTTGGTCGACTTTTCTATTTTGGTGATAACAATGCTTTTCACAAACTGAATTCAATATTACCTCATATACAGACCTTCGTAGTTGTTATTAGTCCAAATTCCTGTTTCAAATGCATGATAGAAAGATACCTCACAATAATAACGCTGGGAGGTCTTCTTTTAAAGTATACTCAATTGTCAAAATGTACCGGAAGAACACATGAGCAAGATGATCTCATGATACATTTAGTTGTTGCCTTGTTGGTTAACGCATATCATATCTCTTAAGAGACTTAGATAATAGACATATACAGTTAATCTAAGACTAATACTGACTTTAATCATTTCGACTAGTTTACGTCCTTTTGTGATATATTTGTACTAAATTTTTTATAGATTTATAGTACACTGAAGATATACATTTATAATGCATTTAGCTTTTTGAATTTTTATTTATTCAAATAATTATCTAACCCCTTTTCATATTTATTTATTTTAAGTTTTGAATTCTTCTAATTAAAGTAAATCATTTTCTTTCTTCTTCCCTCAAAGCTATGATTTGCTAAAGTAGAACATTAATGCTATGCTATGTAATCACTTTGGCCGTTTCACGTCAATCACCCGCAGCGTTTACGTCATATGATACGAAGCCAATAAATTCGCAACAGAAAGAACCGCTTGTTCCCTAGTGAGATAATTTGGGAGCTGGAGCTAGCTATTGCTTGCTGCACCATTATTTCTAATTTAAACTTTTTTATGTAATCTTTTGGACCAATTTCCATTATTTGTATCTGGATTTATACGTTACGGCCCATTTAAAGCAAATGTTATTTATTATCTGGTCGGCACCATTTAAAGCAAATCTTATTGCTAATAAATTTTGGTAATCGTCATGGTCACCCTCCCCCACAGAAAATATATACTTCTGCGACCTAAATATATGATTGGAACAATAATCACCTTCATATTCTTTTCGTTTTAAAACGACCCCATCTATATCTAATCAGCTCTTTAGTTTAGATTATACTTTATATGAGTTTTACTTTTCAGACTGTTCTCCGTACAATAAAATTAATCTATTCTAGTACGTTATATAATTAACAAACCTATCAAGACTGTCCTGAAACCGGATCAAAACCCTCAAACCCAAACAGGCCCAATAAGAGGTTGGCAGAATAAGAATCAGGCAAGGACCGGTTTAAGTAAATGATCCATAACTTGGCCCAGCCCAAAATTCTATAAAAAAAAAAACTTGCAGCTCCGTATATCGCGGAGCAAACGCAAAAAAAAAACAAAGAAAGCGAGAAAAAATCGCGATCGGCTTCTTCAGCCACACCCGACCACAGTGTGGCCACTCAATCGCTGTCGCGTTTTTATCCGGTAACGTTTTTCCGTTTCCCAATCACCGCCGGTGTGAGGTCCAATCCGTCATCTCAATTCTTCAATTTTCTTGGATTACTCGAATTAGGGTTTCGTGCCCATTCCCTCCACTTTCGCATTCGATGATTGGGAAATCGAGGTAGGGGAAGTCTCCTGGGTCACAAAATTCCACTCAAAACACGTTTCATGAAATTGCGTTTGCGTTCTCTGTTTCATTGTTCTCTTCGGCTTAAGTTAATAACCATCAATACATTGTCAGCATCTCTAGAATCATTTGATCTAATCGGTTTAACATGCTTACACGATCTGTATTCAATATCTACAACTAACCAGTTAAGGTTTTATGCATTCATAAATGTCTCTGGTCGATCAAGAAGTGTTTTCAGCAGTTATAATAATGGTTTAAGAAGTGTTAAGAGTTTATCTGAATGCAATCAGGAGTTTGAGGAGAATGAGGCCAAAAGCTGTGTGGGAGGCTGATTACCACAGAGTGTTTGTTGATCTATGCGTGGAGCAGACAATGTTAGGGAACAAACCAGGGACACATTTCTCGAAAGAAGGGTGGAGGAATATATTGGAATCTTTTCAGGAGCAGACAGGCGCCATGTACGATAGGATGCAGCTTAAAAACCACTGGGATACAATGAGCAGACAGTGGAAGATTTGGTGTAGGCTTGTTCAGTGTAGTTTTATGAACTGGGATCCTCAGACCAACACGTTTGGTGCCACTGACGAAGAATGGGGTTACTATTTACAGGTTACACCACCAATCAAACCCCTTTGTTACATTTTTCTTTTTTGATTTTCTAAAAAGGCTAAAAGGTGATTGCTTTCGTCACAGGAGAATCCTGATGCAGGGCAGTATAGGTTGAGTGTTCCACAAGATCTCGAGAAACTAGAGATTATCTTTGCGGGTAGTAATGTAGAGGTCAGAGATGATCAAGGCTCGGGCGTAAGGAAGAGGCGAACAAGTGGTTACCAAGAAGATGAAGAAGAAGATGAAGATGAAGATAACCGGAGCATGTGTAGCTCGTCTAATCCTCAGACAAAAGGGTATTGGTCTCCGTCTACACATGAGCTGTTTCTTGATCTGTTGGTCCAAGAGACTCTGAAAGGAAACAGACCGGACACACATTTTAACAAGGAAGGGTGGAAGACGATTTTCGAGACCATCAATGAGAGAACCGGACTTGGTTATACAAGAAGGCAGTTGAAAAACCATTGGGATTGCACTAGGAAAGCTTGGAAGATCTGGTGTCAACTCGTTGGAGAAGATACCATGAAATGGGATCCACAAACTGGTACTTTCGGCGCCACAGAAGAGGACTGGCGTAACTATATTCAGGTACATGAATAAGATGCTAGTGTCTGACTTATTGGACCTTTCATTTTGAAATAACAGATGTTGTTTCTCTTTGCTTTATTCACAGGAAAACCCAAGAGCAGGACAATTCCGTCACAGGGAAGTTCCTCATGCTGATAAACTCTCCATCATTTTCAGTGGCGTTATAGAGCCCGGAGAGACATACACTCCTCCCTCGCGGAAGAAGCTCCTCCGTGATCGTTCAGAGTCACCACGGTTTCAAGAAGATGAAGCAAATTGGGTGGACAGCAAAAAACCAGCTAAACGGTTGGATGTTGCAAAGTTAATGAGTGACGGTATGTTGCAAGAGAGTCCGGTGTGCGTTGAGATAGAATCGGCTAAGCGTATGTACTGTATTGGGGAATGCATTGAAAGCCTCAACGCCCTGAAAGAGGTGGAAGAAGGAAGTGATCTCTACATGTTTGCGTTGGATCAGTTTCTGAAGAGAGAGTATAGAGAGATCTTTCTAGAGCTGAAGAAGCCCAGTTTGAAAATCGCTTGGTTGCAGAGACTTCAATCTGCAGCGCTTTCTATTTCTACAACTTAGGTTCTTCTAATTTTCTAGTACTTCAGAACCTCTGTTTCAGTGTGGTTTATACTTTATACCCGAAAGTATATTTCATTTGTGACTTTGATTGATTTTATGGAGAAAATATACAGGTGGAAGTATGATGTTGATGTACTAAATCTCGATTTATGAACAGTTTGTATTTTGGAAGATGGAACCAACTTGAATTGCCAATTCTAATGCCATCTTTTTCAATAGATATACTGTACCTCCAAACTTTGGAATGTGTGACATGTAACATTTGTAGGTTATAAGAAAATAGAAAATCAAAACTTTAACCATGGTCCATATTTTTTAAGTTAAATCTAAGTTAGTCAAACCCCACTTCTTCTAAAATATCTAAAATCTAGACACCCAATGCCTTCTAATTAATAGAAATAACATTACAAATATTAACATCTTCCAAATTCTGACTTTAAAAAACAAAAACAACATGTAGTTCCTCAAGTTACATTGGCCTTAAGAGCAGATTGGCATCAAAATGGTTCGATTTCTTTACCGGAGGGACTAAGGAAGGAGCCACCGACAATGCAGTGTGAATGAAGTTAAAAGGGGCTTTATTAAAAGAGTTGATTTGTAGCTTTTGAATAAAAAGTAAAATAAAGCGAGTCACGACAAAAACTATACCAAAGTGGGGAAAAAAAAAGGATTAGTCGAATCCCAATAATTAAAATAAAGCCCTTTTATGTTTAGGGGGCAGACCCACTCTTTCCTGCCATAAGAAATAAAAAAATAATTTTATTTATTCGCGCCAGGTAGGGGTCGAACCTACGGCCTTCTGCTTAGGAAACAGACGCTCTATCCACTGAGCTACAGGCGCTTTTTTTTCTATTGATGTCATATGTTTTATTAATCAATATATGCCGGACTCGCCATCTTCGTCTCCTATATTTCCTTTCAAGTTTCAACTCCTCTTTTACTTTTTATTTTTTTGGCGATCAGATTTTTGTTTCTATGGCCATCGGCGGCTATGATCTTATGATAAAGTTTCTTAAAAAAAAAAAAGTTTTCCGTTAAAAAAATAGTACGTAACACGAAAAGAAAAGACAGAATAAAAGTGACGTTAAGTTGTGACGTAGATATTATCTCGAATAACCTTTAATTATGCATGTAAGCGATATATATAACAAGTTTGTAGCTACCACGTTATTTAATCCTTCTTTTTTCATTGTTTGATTTTTTTTTCTTCCTTTCGGTGGTTAGATTTTTCTTAGCCTTAGACAACAACAACACGTGGGGATTAACTTATTAATTATACAGTTTCGAGTTGACTCTATTTCTATGGTATTTGGCGTATGGAAATACTCCCGAGTAAATCAAACTAGTTCATCATCGGAACTAATAGTGGCAAAACCAGAGACTCGATGTTAAATCTTAAAAGTAGCCATAGACTGATAAAGCCGACGACATATTACATGCAAACTATCATTTAATTCGAGCACTTTGTGAGTTTGTGTTGTCATATTAGGGGAGAAAAATACCTAACAAAAAAAAACGGTGGATTCTAGTGGTTATCAAAATTTTGAAAAGTTGGCCTAGTAATGAATTATTTTTAGATTTCTTGTTAATTATGATTATTTTGAGTCAATTTATAGGTCATTCTTTTAGAATCCTCTTGGAATAAAATGAAGCCAAGTAGGAGAGTGGAGTGGTTTCATTGGCTAAAACTTTACACTCTCTCTTTTTCTATCTCTATAATACAAACCACAAAACCTTCTTCTTCTTGCCCTTTGCTTCACCATCTTTCTCTCTCTCCAATTTCGGCACTCTTTCCTGCTGTTTCCCTCTCTAGCATTTGCCTGCTTTGTCTTCCTCAGACGACCCGCTTTTGCAAATTCTCAAGGATTCTTTAAAGTTTTAAGTCTTTTTTTTCTTCCAGATTCTTCAACTTATGCTTAAATTTCTCACCAAATATGGTTCTTTGATTCCATCACTATACTATTCCTATTTTCCTCTCTTTTTACTTCTTTTGATTCCTATTTATCATCAGATTCCTATAAAACGCTTCAGTCTTTCACCAAACCCTCAAATCAAGCCTCAAGCTTCCAAGAAATTTAATTAGAAAAAGCATGCTTGATACTTTATAGGGTGAAACTTTTCTCTCGTAGCCTTTAACAATGGAGACTCTGCAGCCACTACTACTCTCTCACGTGCCCACTTCTGACCATCGGTTCGTCGTTCAAGAGATGATGTGCTTGCAAAGCTCGAGCTGGACTAAAGAAGAGAACAAGAAGTTCGAGCGAGCCCTCGCTGTATACGCTGATGACACACCTGACCGCTGGTTCAAAGTCGCTGCTATGATCCCTGGCAAAACCATCTCAGATGTCATGCGGCACTACTCTAAACTTGAAGAAGATCTTTTCGATATCGAAGCAGGGCTTGTCCCGATCCCTGGTTACCCTTCAGCTACCCCCTGTGGATTCGACCAGCTCGTGAGTCCCCGTGACTTTGATTTGTATCGTAAACGGCCTAACGGAGGAGCCAGAGGGTTTGATCAAGATCGCAGGAAAGGAGTTCCATGGACAGAGGAAGAACACAGGTGAAAACTTGATTTAACCATCTACTACTTTCTTGATATACAAGTGACACTTCTTGGTTTCTTGGGTTGCAAGTTCCGCCTCTGTTTTCTTGGTTTGCCGATGCATTGTTTTCCTTTCTTTTTTTGTTGTTCACTGCAGACGATTCTTGTTAGGCCTTCTCAAATACGGAAAAGGAGACTGGAGAAACATATCAAGGAACTTTGTGGGATCGAAAACACCGACTCAGGTTGCAAGCCATGCCCAAAAATACTATCAGAGACAGCTCTCCGGTGCTAAAGACAAACGCCGGCCTAGCATTCACGACATCACCACCGTAAATCTTCTCAACAACAATATCAGCCGTCCATTATCTGATCATGACGGCTTCTTCCAACAAACAGATGATCCAAAACTAGGTTTCACCGACAGCGATAATGCAGAGGAGGGAGTGATGTTTCTTGGTCAGAATCTTTCCTCAGTCTTGTCTCCCTACGAACCTGCGTTTAAGCTCACCGGAACAAATATATATGGCGACGGGGCTTACTGTCTCACAAGATCCTGAACTCAGCGGTATAAAGAAGCGAGAAAAGGTTGGAATTTTGAAATTGTAATTGTGCATCTAATTAACGAAATTCCCTGGAGTTATGTTTCTATGGTTAAACTTAAAATGTTGTTAAATGCTTAGATGAATGTGACTATGTGGATATGTATGTTTTGTGTTTATCACTATATGGAATAAACATAGATTAGCTATTATAATATGTGCATGTCTTTTTGCCAAAACGATAACTAATGGTGAAAAGGACCAATTGGTGAGTTTATGCCTTAACTTGCAACTTTAACGGTTAGTCGTTTTCTTTGAAAACTTTTACTTAGTAATTATAGTTCTTTTTTTTTGAAGTACTATAAAGTTTCGGGTCGAAGATTTTCTCAAATTCAAAACTACAACATGTAATATTAGTTTCATCTCAAATGTCACTCAAATCAGTAATACAATATTTCTATTCAAAATAAAATCAAACATGGTGAGTTACTTTTTTGTTTTCTTGCAAGCCCCAAAATTTAAGGACTAAACCTACCTTATACTCTTAAATCTATAAGATTTTTATTCTTCAAACAACAGAATGTAAAGCTTTTTTAAGATACCAAAACAGACAGTCCATTAAGATCAAGTAGTTCTTTTGTATATACTTTATTTATAATGTTTAATATATTAGTTTAGTTCCTTAGATATTTTTACCAAATAACTTTAGATTTTGTTGTTCTCTCTAGTACCCTAGGCCCCGAACGTCTACATGAAGCGTATATACATTAAGCGTCTTCTAATTATAATATTGATGAGGTTGTATATCGATACTTTTATAATCTTTGTTCTTAATTTATTGAGGATATATATAAGGCTATACACACACATATATATATAATTATATATATTGTATTGTCTGTGTGCGTATGAGTGGCAAAGCTGACCACTAAGTCGTTAGGGGTATATAATTAGAAGCTGAGTCTGCATTCCATTTTCGGCTCAAAGAACCACATTCTTTTTCACCTATTCCACACTACACCAAACCCTTTGCTCCCTCAAACTTGTTAAGATTATATATATATTAAGGGTATCCTTAATTAGATATAGCAGTTTAGTACAAGTGGAATAATTGTATTAAGCTCTTCGGTTACGAAAAGGTACCCTTGAATAGCGAAAACATACTATGAACGATTATCATTTTCAATTTTATGTCAGAAGACAAGATGGTTGATAATATATAATACTGATTTTAATTTCTGTGAAAATAAAGAGAAGAATATTGATAACTTTAATTTAGTTTCCAATCAAGACATTTGAGAATAAGAAAATTATATTCTCAAGAATAACTTTCCCACCATGGCCAAAAAAGTCTTGACATTTTAATCATGAACTGTAACCTAATTTTTATATTAAGCCATGTCCATTTATTTATTATACTGGAGTTAATGTACAAATTTTATAGTATTTTATCAAATTTTCTACGAAAACTATAAATAAATTATAATTTAAAAAAAAATTCACAGGGTTGAGTTGACTCCCGTTCAAGATCTGCCCGAAAATTTCCAAATGCATTTTACGGAGATAATGAAATCTAGTGGACTTCGCCGCGATTGTTACAAAATAATACAAATAAATCTAAACCTGAATACGCGTGAGACTAGTTAAATGACAAAAACAAGCATGAATCACTGTAAAACTTTTATAAATTAATACTCGATAAATTAATAATTTTTATAAATTAATAAAAAGTTTTGGTCTCAAATCGGGTCAATATAAAAATCAACAAAATTCGATAAAATAATAAGATAATAACTTTTTTAAAAAACTCTATATAAAAATATGGTTCCAATAATAATATAAATTAATAATTATATATATTTATGCATATATATGTAAAATAATATATTAATATATAACTATAATAT
>KE154303.1:74821-119831 GCA_000411075.1 Sisymbrium irio | reverse complement strand
TATAAATTAATATTTATTAATTTATCGATAAATTAATAATTTTATAAATTAATAAACTTATAAAGTCCTAATATTATCCATTTATAGAGGTTGTATTATAGTTAGGAAATAGAAAGGAATGACGTGGATCACAAGCCCAGCCAATATAGCCATGATCTGTGCGGCCAACTTACTTCTCCATCTCCATCTTGATAGGCCGGAAATTGGGTTCTCTTTTTCGGGCCTGTATGGATTGGGTTACCATCTTGATGGGCCCAAAATTTTCCAAACCGAAATTATGGGTTCTCATTTGTGGGCCTGTATGGATTGAGTTATCATCTTGATGGCCCGGAAAATCTCCAAATCATAGATTGGGTTCTCTTTTGTGGGCCAATATGGATTGAGTTTCCATCTTGATGGGCCGGAAATTTTCCAAATCATAGATTGGATTCTCTTTTGTGGGCCTGTATGGAATGAATTTTCATCTTAATGGACCGCAAATTTTCCAAATCGAATAATGGGTTTTTATTCTTGGGCTTGTATGGATTGAGTTTCCATCTTGATGGGCCGGACATTTTCCAAATTAAAGATTGGGTTCTCTTTTGTAGGCCTGTATGGATTGAGTTTCCATCTTGATGGGCCGGAAATTTTCCAAATCATATATTGTGTTCTCTTTTGTGGGCCCATCTTGATGGGCTTTGGAAATTTTCCAAATCATAGATTGGGTTCTCTTTTGTGGGCCTGTTTGGATTGAGTTTCCATCTTAATGGGCCGAAAATTTTCCAAATCGAAATAATGGGTTTTCATTTGTGGGCTTGTATGGATTGAGTTTCCATCTTGATGGGCCGGACATTTTCCAAATCATAGATTGGGTTCTCTTTTGTAGGCATGTATGGATTGAGTTTCCATCTTGATGGGCCGGAAATTTTCCAAATCACAGATTGGGTTGTCATTTTTGGGCCTGTATGGATTGAGTTTCCATCTTGATGGGCCAGAATATTTCCAAATCATAGATTGGGTTCTCATTTGTGGGCCTGTATGGATTGAGTTTCCATCTTGATGGGCCAGAAATTTTCCAAATCATAGATTGGGTTCTCTTTTGTGGGCCTGTATGCATTGAGTTTCTATCTTGATGGGCCGGAAATTTTCCAAATTATAAATTGGGTTCTCTTTTGTGGGCCTGTATGGATTAAGTTTCCATCTTAGTGGGCCGGAAATTTTACAAATCAAAATAATGGGTTTTTAGCGGACGTTTCAACTTATATGGCCCGTCTCTCGTCTTGCGGTTTATTACAACCAGCTCTGATGACAACCCAAAAAACCTAACATTTGCAAAATGTAGAAAGACCAGAAGAACGAATAGATGTGATAAAATTGAGCACATACGCTAAATGTGAAATTATCTTAATAATATCAATATAGGACACTAATGACCCTTTGTTGGAGATTTCGACACATTAACGTTGAAACTTCGTATCATCTTGAACCCTCCTCAAAAAAGGCCCAAGTCCTAACGAACATGAAAGATAAAATGAAAATGACTCCTTGACACATTCTGAATCAGAACTGAGGAAACTCAACATTCGGGAACAGACCCGATATCAAAGTAAACTCGTTCGTACCACCCGACTTGTTCTTTTGGGAGAGACAACACACAACAGCCGCCTTCATCGCGGGGGACAATGATGACTAAGTAAATCATATCCGATCAGCGCGGTTTAGCTGGTGGCGGGTATGGCCACGGGCTTTGAGTCCTCTGCTTTTTCATGTTCCTTGTTCAGCAACTGAAAACATAGCATCCCAAGAACACGTTCACAAACAGAAATTACAAAGACCAACTTTATTGAGTTGGTGGTTTCCTGTTCTAGTACTACACATTATTGTGTGTTGTGAGAACATAAGAAGGAGCCACAATCTAACCTTGTTGTTGATCAAGTTGTGGAGCGCGATTACACTCCGAATGAGAGACGATAGATAGATAACGAGCATCATGTCATTCGTTTTCACTGCACATAGTAAATGCATTAAGACTAATGGAACCAATGCTTTAGAAAACAGCACAACGTAAAACTGACGGAAGAAACTCACCTGAGAAGGCCTTGACCAACTCGTTCACATTCAGGTTCGGAAGCAAGTTGAAAACGTCCTGCAGATTTTGAGAGGAATATTTCATTAAATGAAATTCAATGTAGCAGATACAACGACTATAAAATTGCGAAGAGCAAAAATCACAGAGATTTGGAAAATGTCCAGAAGTTTATAACCATAATTTATAAAAATCAGAACACAAAATGAAAATATGCAAGTTCTAACCTGCAGATGATATAAAATCTCATGATTTAGTGGGAGCTTTCCTTCAATTACAAGGTCAAGGTAACTGCGGATCTCCCGAAGACGTGCATCCAGCCCCTTTAAAGCAGTAAGTTTGGCAGTGACCTGCAGCAAAATACAATACACATTATTTCAGTCCTCAGGCAGTGACTATTATGTTCATATTATAATAACTTCGCAAGAAAATCGTTACGAATTCCCCAAGGCACCCATCATGATTTTAGTAGACATTTGAAGGGTGATAATGAAACGTTGAAGCAATGTAAAGAAAAAAACCTCTGTCGCTAGGGTACTGATAGTTGTGTCTTTCACATCCCTGAGCAAATGTTCCACGCCTATTAGAGAACGAGAATAAACCAGGTGTGTGTCAGAAGACCTTCCTCAAAGGCAACTATAAAGAGCTTCGTTTCTGTTATAAACCAGAGTTGTAAAGCTTTTGGACATACCGATTTCCTCGACTTCATGAGCAGCAATTTCCGTAGACACATGAACGAAGACTTTCTGGCTTTTCTGAGTAGCATTCTGAAGAGACAATGAAGTATCTAGTCAAGCTGACTTGAATATAAGGATACAACTGTACAAAATGAAAAAGATTAGGAAGCGTATGTATCTTACCTCCTTGACCTCCTCCACTGCATAGTAAGCTTTTGTGGGAATTCCAAGTTCTTTAGGTTGGACATCAATAATGACCAACACTGGATTTGGAACATAGCTGCAGCACCAGAAGCAAAACGAACATTCTTTATTTGGAAATGAAACATAAGCTACAAGAAGATGTAAAGAGGGGAAGGAAAGCGGCTTTCTGCCTTACAGAAAATGAATTGCCATAACTTAAACGGACTAATCTATCGTCAATACATCTCCCATGTCAACAGAGCATAAGATGGAAAATAAATCTGAATGATTAAGCAGAAGACTAACCCATTAAACAGCGCATGAACGTCCAAATCATTCTCTCGAAGTTTAGGGCCTGTGCTGTACCAACCTACAACATGCTCCTTGGCTGAAAAGCAAATATTTTTGTTTTTTTTGTTTTTGTTAAAAACATGGTTTCTAAATATTCATATATAGTCTAAGCACCAATCTTCTGGAAAGTACCATTAATTCTCTTGAACATGTGGAACATTGACTCATGGTAGTTGTGATCAAGAAACCAGATACTTGGGTCTTTGTCATCCTCCTCGAAGGGTACTACAAAATCAATACGCCAAATGTCAAACAAGCCATACGAAAAGCAACAGCTATTTCATTAAAGTAAGTTACTAGTGACAGTGTCCAGAGGTAAGTATCTATGCAAACTAAAATACAACTAAAACCTCCAACAAATCAACCTCAAAAAGAGTAGAACCGAAAGCTCTATTGAATCCAAAACTCTAAAGAGACCGTGAGTTAAAGTAAAAAAAACTCACAATTCCGCAATAGAACTTACAAAACAGCTACAAAAACCCTAACTTGCTGCTAGTTCGCTAAAACCCAAATACGAATAAACCAATATCAACAGAATCTGAGATCTGAGATGAGCAAGCGGTCAGATCGAATATAGGAGAATTAAGGGCGCACCTGCGTAGCTGTTGGTGACGTCAACGATACCACGGGAGCTGCTTCCGAGAAGAACACCGACGACGCGCTTGCGCGAGTCCTTAGCGACGCGGTTGTAATGGTCGACGATACTGAGCAAGACGAGTGGATGAACGACCACCTTCTCGATCGTCCTTGCTGATATCTGTTGCGTCTTTATCACATCCATGTTCGGAGAATCGAACTTGCTACTAGTAATTCGATCGATTTAGTGAAGTTCCGATCTGGTTTTTTTTTTCGACGGAGCTTCTTCGACTTTGCTTCTTCTCCAGGAAAACCCCTTTGGAATGGAACTAATTGCTTCTTTACTCTTTTTTATTTCACTTTTTCTGGGTCGGGCTTCTAAAACATTAATGGGCTTAGAAAACATTAATGGGCTTAAAACAATAATAGGCTTATGCATTGTTAAGCCCGATAATTAAGAGCCTGCTAACGATACAAGTACAGGGAAGAGAAAGCGTATACCGAGAGGGAGCCTCTAGGTGCATATTGTATCTCTTTTCTGGTTCCGAGACTTGCAAAACGATAATCGAAGTAATATTCTCTTGCTTTTTTTTTGTTGACAAAGGTTATAATATGATAAGTCTCTTGCATTCCTTATTTGCATGCACTTTTTTAATAACCCGTACAAATACCGTAAATATTTATTAAGGGAAGACCGCAGATCTACGAGCGACGTGTGGAAGATCAAGAAGAAGAATGTAACCACAATAATTAATATGTTTCAAGGCTCAAGCTACGAGTACAAATAGGGTTAATGTTGTTAAAAGTACATTTTAAATTTCTCATCCCAGTCGCATGATAGCTAGGGCTCATAATAATGTCACTGCAACTTCTAAAGTCCTACACCAATCCATTATTCATTAATACTCTTATGACACCGATGCTAATTGTACCACATTCTCTGATCGGGTTCTTAACATATAACTCCTATTATTGGGTCTCATCATGTCTTCATTTTTTCGCATCAACTAAAGCCGTTAATATAGTAAAACCCGTTTATAAAAAGCTCAATCGAAGATCCAGCGGCGGATGTTCCATCTCAGCTCCACACGAAGAGTACGTGGAAAACACCGTCGTATTGACCTGCTCTCGTATGTATTCGCTGTGGCTCGCAGCAGTAATATTTGCTCTCGCTCTTTCAACCTTCGACAATGGGAAGAGTTGCAACGTCTCTATCACCTTCTCTTTTTCGCAGGCGTCAAAAGTATCTAAAAGAAAGAAAAAAAAAACATTTTAGCATACGTACATGTATGTAATCTGTAACATTTGATAAATACAAAAAAAAACTTTTAAAGAGATCTTTATTAATTAAAGGTAACCTTTAGGTGGTGGTTGATGTTGACGTGGGTTGTGTCGATGAGGAAGAGAGAGATTTATGTCTTGATTATGATCAAACTCTACGGTGGAGATTTTACGGCGCTTTTGTCTTTCTCTAGCTTTATGGTTTTGGAACCAATAGAACACGTTCTTGCTCTCGATTTTACCGTAGAAACTCAGCTCTGTGGAGATCTTCTGAATCTGATCGGTGCTCGGTGTTCGTAGCCCCGCCTTGAACAGATCTGTCAGAAGCTTAACTTGCTCCGACGTTGGATTCCACCTTCCACACTTTGTCCCTGTTCCTCCACCTCCGTTATTGTTATTACCTAAGCCTCTACCTTTAATGGAGAATCCTCCCGGCGACATCATTTCAGTTTATATATATATGATGTAGTAGCTTCAAGAACAGAGTTCTTAGTGTTTGGTTCTAATATGTTTTTTATATGTGATTAGGTGTGTTACGATGGACTTAGTGATGTGAATGTACGAGGGTTTCAATATATAGATTTGAATAGATGGTGTTCCTGTTTGGATTTTTGTATAATGTTTTTGTTATTAAACTAATCAAAAAGAAACATTAAGGAGAATAATTAAATAAATGTGTCTGTGTTTTGAGTTTTGTGTCGTTTAATTAGTGTTGTGTAGGATAGAGGTCGAAGAAATAAAACAGAATCAGTGCGTTGTTTATTACGAAATGCATGCTCTTTTTTTGGGATTTGGAAGGGAGTGATTTTTTCTGAGATTTGATCATTTCTTTATGCTACTTAGATATGGCTCTGTGCTACGTATGCATCTATATATATATACGTAAATTTATTTGTAATTATACTGATTTGGTCGTTGATTAATTCCTAGTAGGTATGCCCAGCATATATTATGTTCTGTGGCCTAGCTATGGTGTGAGTTGAATATAATTTGACTTCTTATGTTGCAAATTTAAGCTGGAGTATATATTAGCGTGTAATCAGTTATCGTAGTAAGATAGTCTAAATTAGCCGCAGAAATTAATCTGTAATAGCTTCTATAATATTGTGTGTTCATACTGAAAAGCTGATGAATTAACGGAAAATTTTCCACAAAAGCTGTGACACTTGATAAAGTAGTCTGGTCGGCAATGGTGATTATAAAATTGAGTGGAACCCTTTTAACTAAAAAATATAGAAAAATCGGAATTAATAACTCAACCTGTCTCTAATTCCTTATAGTTATATGCATGTACATCCAAGTTAGGAGTTTGTGTTATATAATTATAAGTATCTATATTGGTTGAATTTTTATGTTTAATTATACGTTCTTATTAGATAATTATTTAGGTTTGGATGATATAACGGGTTTTTCATAAACTTCTATTATATGTTATATATTATCTAAGTTAATCAAAGTGGCAGGTGGAGACGTGAGTAGCTTAAGAAATTTTGATTTAAGATATGTTTTAGGCCATTGGCATAGAGAAATATATATGTATGTTTTTGTGAATTTTCAGTACGTGAGGTATATTAGTGGTGATGATTTTGAGGAAGACATGCACGAGACGCTAAGCGAAGACTAGAGATCCAAAGAATAAAATGACAATTCGAATAAACCAAACATTGTTTTTATAAACAAGAGTCTCTCTGCTACACAACATACTAATACGTACAAACGTTGTATATTATATACCACACTTTTCAAATTCAATTGCAAACTTTTAAAGAAAGAATATCGATTTGGCCTCAAAGTCAAAGTATACGTTGGCATTTGTTACTTGGACTCATCCATAATTTAACTAGTACATAACAATTAGTTTTCATATTGTTTACTTTGTTGGAAATTCTTTTATCAAACTTACATAACACTTTGCCATTTCTAAAACCGATACTTCTAACCAAAAAAATAAAAAAAAATATATATGATATGTTAACATATAAGTTTTAAGATTCGCGAGTACATATTTCATTGTATTTATGTAATAATAGCGGTATGTTATGATATGGGATGTGTACTAGTCCGAGAGGAAGAGAGTGTGTTCTTATCCTAGTCAAAAAAGTGGAGGGTGGTCTCACATTGTAATGCCCACTCATATGCAATTCCCAATGATGTTCATTACTTTAATATACAGATTAATCAATTAGTTGTAACAAATATATGTATTTATCAAGATTATGTAATGTTTATGAGAAATAAAGCTTCATGCGACATAAATTTGGCTACTAGTTCTTGGCAATTGGTGTTTTAGCTCTAACTCCAAGGTCAATGTCGTTTCTCTAACTTTTCTTTGATCATCAAAAGTTTCAAAAACACCAAATCTTACATTTATACATATAAGGAAATAAATACTACAGGACAAGTAAGTGGTCTTAAGTACTTTTAATTTCATATTGGTGGCAAGCAAGAAAAAGAAAATATGAACATGTGTTGAAGTTCTTTGTACCTTTATCCTTTAATGTATATTCAATCTATATTTTACCCTCTATTCAATGCAAACTCACGTCGATGCAAGCTATTTTTTCAATAGAAAATGGCAGAAAATCATCTCGTAGATTTAACTAAACCAACATCAAATTACTATTTTCAGCATCACTTTTTTAACATAAAGTTTTTTGATTGAATATCGAGTTATATTATTCGCCCTAAATAAAATTTTCATACTAAATAAATTTTTTTATATAATATGTATTATATCCTTGTTTATTATTATTTATTGTTTCTTAACTTAAAATTAATTTTAATAATGAAAGGGCAAAACACACTACAATTAACTGCGTTGATATACAAAAACACAAATATTTTTTATTTTTTAATCACTACTGTTTGTATAGTGGATCGATCTGTATATTAACAGATCCATGTATAGTATCAAGTTTGTATCATTGTTTCCGGAATCAGTTCGTCCACGAAAACTTGCAAATTAACATTTCACACTAAGTGAAATGTTAATTAAAGTAAATAAGAAAATGAAAACTCACGAAATAAGAAATTGAAAACTCAGGAAACAAGGGCATGAAATTATGGCACGCTTGAAACTGTAGGGCAAGGAGTAGAGACAGAGACCCTCTACTCTTTACGAAGCTTGGGAAGGTTCCTTTTTGATCTCCCTGCTTCCACGTTTGTCGCCGATCCATCCAACATAACCCCAAAACTTTAGTTCCATTTTCTTATTTATGACTTTCTAATCTCATAGTTTTTCCTTTAAACCTCTCTTAGTTTGCGATTCACTAGAAATATGTTTTTGTAATTCGAATATCCAAGATCGAAATTGCTATACTAATTAGTTTTGGTATTCACAGTTGCTTATTTACTATATGGATTCCAAATGGGTATGTCGACGTCAACTCATAAGAAAATTTTGTATGAATGATTATCGTTAAATGGTGCATATATAAATGTATATGATAGAGAACGATGATTTAATACGAGATTTTCACTTTTCAGGATGTAACAAAAAGATTTTTTTCATGGCAGAAAAAGCAAAATTAATCGCGGCAACAAGAAGAGCTTGTCAAGAAAAAGAAAGAAGAGTTTATCAGTTACCATTTGTTGTTCGAAAGTCACCTGATCACCGTAGTTTCATTTATCAGAATTTTAATCATTTTAATTCGAGTCATTTATTATATTCGTTAACACGTAAATTATCAGCATCTACACTTTTTTCACCAATCAGGCAATCACCCTTAATTTTGGCCAATGCACTAGAAACAACGAAAAATGTATCTTAACTTCAACTCTTATAAGCTATGTTAAGATAGTTATGTTAAGAAAGAACTTTTAGTGAAAGTGCAGATCACACGTATGAATTCACGTTCCAAACAAGAAAACGCTATTTCTCGTCGGGATCACTTTAACTACATACTTAACGAATGAATAGAACTTTTAGCTTATAGCACTAAGAGATATTACGGGCCGGGTTTGATAATGTTGAGTTTCGGGCCCATGTTAGACTGACTTGAGTTTCTTAACAAGAGTAGACAACAAGATGTTTCGTATCAAAACATAACAACGACACGCAGTTTTACTTGATTTCCTCTTCCCGTTTTACTGTCCGTTTCGCCGATTGTCGATCGTTGGGTAACTCTGGGAATGGAGCTTACCACCTGAGGAAACTCATCCAGCTTTGGCCGGTGATCCTGATCCAGTTCTGACCTCACTATGGCATCGACGTTCAGGGATCGAACGGCGGAGTTTCATTCACTTTCCCAAACGTTGAAGAAGATCGGAGCGATTGAAAGTGAAAATGATCCGGCAACCTCCAAACCAGGATCTTCAAGATCCGAATTCAACAAGAAGGCTTCCCAAATAGGTCTACGTATCCACGAAACGTCTCAGAAGATCTCTAGGCTCGCTAAATGTACGGTTTTGGATCAGATCTATTCTCGCATTCTTCCTATCTATTTTTTTTTTTTCGTAACCTCTCTGCTTTTAGACGTTTAGAATTAGGTTGCAGCTAGAAATGATAGCTCAGAAGATGGAAGATTCTGTATTGCTTGCTGTGGAAGTCATATGTTTTTTACATTTATTTATATGAAAATGTTGATGAATCGCAGTGGCAAAAGAATCGTCGATTTTCAATGACCGGACTGTGGAAATACAAGAGTTAACAGTGTTGATCAGGAACGATATCACGGGGCTGAACATGGCTCTCTCTGATCTGCACACCCTTCAGAACATGGAGATCGCTGATGGGAACTATTCACAGGACAAAGTTGGTCACTACACAGCTGTTTGTGATGACTTGAAAACCAGACTTATGGGAGTTACAAAGCAATTTCAAGATGTTCTGACTGCCAGATCAGAGGTTGTAGATATTGTCAACTTCCCATCGATTTGTATCTGCATATTAGAGAGTATCTGATTTACATCGATTTGTATCTGCATATTAGAGAGTATCTGATTTAGAAAATGTCTCGTCTTCCTGCAGAACATGAAGGCTCATGAAAACCGGAAAAAAATATTTTCCACAAAAAATACAGCAGTAGATACTCCGGTTCATAATAACGTAAAATCTGTACCTGCTGCTGAGCCTCCTCCTTGGTCAAATTCACCAAATCCTACCGGGAATCTACAACAGCCACTGTGAGTTTTTCCTCAAAAAGAACTATCTCCGAAGTACACTTGCTCTTATCTAATTAGGTTTTCTTTTCCGTAATCGACCAGATTGCCGCCGTTAAATAGTGGTAATGGAGCTTCTTCAGGTAGCCAGCTCAGGTATGTCTTAATCTCGATACCTGAAATTGCGTTTATTTTCCGTTATGCTTGAAGGCCAAACCATGTATAAAGATGTTTTGTTCGTGACATGCCAAAACAGACGCAGATCCGCGATCGAGAATGCTCCAACGCAGCAAATGGAGATGTCCATGTTACAGCAAACAGTCCCAAGGCAGGAGAATTATATCCAAAACCGAGCTGTTGCGCTTCACAGTGTCGAATCAACAATAACAGAGCTCAGTGGAATATTCACGCATCTAGCTACTATGGTGACTCAACAGGGAGAGCTAGCTATCAGGTTCTTTTTCACGTTCTTTACCCACAACCTGACCATATTCCTGAGGTTCAGGACCACTTGGTTAACAACACCCTTTGGTTTTGTGGAACAGAATCGATGACAATATGGATGAATCGTTAGTTAATGTAGAGGGAGCACGCAGCGCTCTCCTCCAGCATCTCAGTCGAATTTCATCAAATAGATGGCTTATGATCAAGATCTTCGTTATTATCATATTGTTCCTCATTGTTTTCCTCTTCTTTGTGGCTTGAAAAGAAGCCGGTTCAATTTATCTCTTGCTTGTATATCAAATCCAGAGGCTTGCAATCTTCAAGTGATCTTTTTTGTGTGTGGATATTGGAGCTTCAAAATATATTTCAATTTTTTTTTGTACAAAGATTCAATTTGATTAAACCAGCAAGCAGTAAAAATCAAGTGCAGATCTTGAAAACAAAAACACAGGCCACAAGTAAGACATGTTGCACAATGTTAAGTAAGAAAATGGCTGATGCAGTCCATTCAGATTAGGCCAAACATACAAGAATGCTTTCACTAACTCTATACAAGCAGTGATGTAAATGAAACGAGTCGATAATGGTAACTAACAATCTAGATTATAAATCTCCGAAAGATACAAAAATAGAAGGATTTACCACGAAAGCAGAAAGGATGAGCTACTCCACGTAATCAACAGTAGCGCTTTCACAAAGTCATATAAGACATTATATCTACAACCAGTTTGACACCGTTGTTTTCGAAAAGCCTGCATTGGTTATGAAAAGAGCTATAACTGAAGCAAAACAAACGATCTCGTGCAAATAGTAGAGAAGCAATCGTGGTTGTTTTAGCTTGAGGGAATGAAAGCTAATATGGTTTCAGAAAGTTGAAGTTGTGATTAAAATACCTGTCATCAGGATTGGTTCTATTATCAAGCTCAAATGCATACTGGAAACCAGAACATCCTCCAGTAGCTTTTTTTCCGGCTCAGTAGATTGTAACTCTTTCATTCTCTCTGACAAAAACACAAAAAGGACAAGTCATAAAGGTGAAGACAAAACAGCAACAAATGTCTATCCTAACACAGTTATCCATGGAAATTATGAATATGCGCATTGCAAACATTAGCCATGGATTAACAAAATTTACGAAACAAAACATGAAACACATAAAAATCAATATTTTTTTAACGGATATTCAATTTTGAAGCTTTTTCTGAGCTTCTGTAACTTTGAAGCCAGCTCTGCTAGCCACATCGCCAAACAATGACCCTCCGACCACACTCTTCCACTGCTTCCATAGCTCTGTCCGTAGCTTTTCGCTCTCCACCAATCCTCCTGAACATGTCTGAATACACACGCCATTCTCTAATTGTTACAGTTTATCCTTTTGTTCTTCGAGTTTCAGCCATGGGAGATGTTTTGTAAGCTTCAAAATCAAAACATTCTGATTTATGCGAAAACCGAATTAAACCGACCGGTATATCCCGGTTTTAAAGAACGCGCTTTCGACAATTTGATTTTTGATTTGGATGAAAACAACTTAAAAATTGTGGACAATATAGCCCACTAAATCGCTCTCACTCGCTCAACTAGCGATTTTTGCGAGTGGGATACGTATTAGCCAATCACAGAGCAGGAAATTTAGAAAATAGTTCGGATGTAGCTAGCCTGAGTTTGTTAAAATTTGTATCACCTCAAACCGAGCCGTATTTTGAAAAGAGCACATCCACGGCTATTAATTGGACACGTAATTAAAACTGATAAATGGAAAAGTTCAATTCTTTGCGATGAAACTAGACTGCGGACAAAGTCTTTTTGAGCTTTGGATCATGATTTTTCCAGCCGTTTCCTCCAATGCACAGTTGGCCATGGAAGTTACAGAAGGAGCCAAGTGAGTTGCGGAGATGTTTGGTCTATTGACGAGTGAGCTCGAGGCTGCTTGGACCAAACGCAAACCACAAGGTTCGACCTAAAAAAGCTTTTGACTCCGAGACTGAAAGCAGAAACTTAAACACAACAAGTAAAACATAACCACTTCGTTCACATATGTGAAGAGAAAGAATATTATAAATGATGGCTAAACTCGTGTATTATAGAGAGATGTAGGTTTCTTGAATTTGAATGAAGTGAACAATCTATAGTTGAAGGGCAGTGTAATATTTCCACTAGTTAATGTAGAGGGAGCATGCAGCGCTCTTCAGCAGCATCTCAGTCGAATTTCATCAATTAGATGGCTTATGATCAAGATCTTCGCTAATATGGTCTTCGCTATTATCATATTGTTCCTCATTGTTTTCCTCTTCTTTGTGGCTTGAAAAGAAGCCGGTTCAATATCTCTTGCTTGTATATCAAATCCAGAGGCTTGCAAGCTTCAAGTGATCTTTTTTTGTGTGTGGATATTGGAGTTCAAAATATATATTTCATTTTTTTTTTTTGTACAAGTTTCAATTTCGATTAAACCAGGAAAAGTTTCATGTATATAAAATTTAGTTTTTTTCTGCAACCTTACTTACACATGGAAAACGCAGGACAGAGCAAAAACAAGTCTTATTCCGAATAGAAAAATAAGTAATCACACATAAGAATGTTTCATACTAAACATGATACAGAGAGAAGAGTAATCAACGTATATGAAGAGAAGCTCACCGAGGGGCATCAACAACAAAATGCTCAGACGTTGGTAAGTAACATCTATATACCATCCAAACCACAGTTTCATATACTAACTTGGATGGGTTTTTATGAAGCAGCTGAATCAAACCTCCTCATCATGTCACAATGTGGCGTCTCGCGAACATACCCCCATTGCTGTCTCTGAAGCTCATACCGACAATTCTGTCCCAGTACAGACAAGTAATCTCTGTCGACTTGCGCTTCAACCCTCTGTCTCTCGAGGCTATTAATTGGGTATTCCTGCTCGAACTTGGCTGATCTCACAAAGTAGTTGACCCCCCTGTGCGTGGTGAACTTGTGCTCGTACTGGTACGACGCAGAGAGCGAGTAGATTGGTTGAGGAGAAGGCAGGAAGTTGAGTAGCAGTATGAAGACAACAGGAAGTATCTGGAGAAGCACACGAGGGTTGAATCCTCCTGTATCAGAGGCTTGATTCTCTCTCCTATTATTACCTGCGCCGAAATTGAATGATCGGAATTGAGTAGCAGCGGGAGCCATTCCTCCGCCGAAGAAGCTTCTGAAAATCTCATCGGCGTCGAATTCATCGTCGTAAAACCCGTTGAAGCCTTGGTGGTGGTTCCTTCTCGTGGATCGGCGTGTTTGATAAGCAGGCTCATCGGAACCACTGACGTCGTACTTTCTCCTAGCTTCTTCGTTGCTTAGGCACTGAAAAGCCTTGGAGACGGATTTGAAAGCTTCTTCTGAACCAGGAGCTTTGTTTTTATCCGGATGAACCTTCAACGACAGTTTCCGATATGCTTTCCTCATATCTTCCACTGAACAGCTATTTCCCAATCCGAGAATCTCATAGTAATCCTTCTTCGACTTTATCTCCCTCACGATCGCTCGCTGTTCTTCCGTGAAAGACACCGACGACGATCCATCGACTTTGGCCGAGGAAGATCCACGTTGACGAAGAGAAGGCTGATCCGACGGCTTAGGCGACTCGTTGGCGGTAGATCCAGGAGAGTCCTTGGACTGCTTATTCAGATCCGAAACGAGATCATCGATCGGGAGAGTCGGATCAAGACGACGAGCTTTCTCCAGAAACTTCAAAGCGCGTGATCGATCCCCTGCTCCCATCGCATCCTTGCCGATTTTCAGGCATTTCAACGCGTCATCTTTGTTACCATCCATATGAGACGGTGAACCAAATTTCCCGATGGGAAATTAGGGTTTCTTTCACCGATTGGAGCTCATCTGACAGATGTACGACGACTGATAAATATCGCGGCTGGCTTTGGCTTCCTCTTCCGCAGAGCTTTCAAGCTTTCTAAGAGTTTTACAACTCAGAAGGATTGAACGACAGAATGCTTGACGTTTTCTTGATCAAGATTAGAACATTGTGCCGGTCAAATTACTAAAACCACAAGGGGTTTATATTACCATCGGTTAAAAGAACACGCTTGACGTTTTCGATATCAAGAAGGGGAGTTTCTGTCGGCCAAAGCTAGGAAAAAGTGATGTCGAAGAAGCACGCGTGTCGTTTGAGATATGAAGAAGGGAACTTCATGTCGGTATCAAAAACTAGAAAGCGTTATTCTTGGAAAGAGCTCCTCCAACGGATAAATGAAAGATCCTCTGTCCTCCAGTGATAAGAACCACGAGGAGTCATCTGAAATCATAGAAGTGTTGAAAAGACAGAAAATTACAAATCACTACATCCTAAAATCTTCAATGGCATCAGGGTTTTGATCGGAGAACGTAAAGGTCTCGACTTTTCGAACTTTGTTCCTCGCCTTGTTAGGACATGAATCTCGCGGCTAGTTTTCGCGGCAATTTCGGCGTCTTGTCGCAATGCAGTTCGTGTTGCAGTCTTCAGTTTCAGCCCTTCATTGCTACTTCGAGTCTCGATTTTGTGCAGAGAGATACCCCTCGAAGGAAGAAGGATCTGAAGCTGTTCCAAGTTCAAAGGTTTCATATTTTTCATCGTCGTTTCAATTTTTTTTTCTTTTGCTTTGTTTCTGCTACTTCTCTATTTATAAGGTGGATATGAACTTGAATTTTTCAGAAAGAGAGAGATGTTTTGTAGAATGTCGGATACACAAACGGAACCAGATGGCAATAACGACGAGGTATTTGGTTTGGCATCTATTCTTCTTCTAAAGACTATGGATTCTGTTTCTGAGTTTCCATGTTGTAGTTATTTGAATGTTTTCCTTGATTTATTAAATGCATATAGGTAATTGGGATTTTTCTCTGCAGGAAAATGGTGAAGAAGACAAAGAGGCTTTAGCTAATGATCCTCCTTCACAAATTCCTACTGAGTTGATCCCACAGTCAACAGTTGTGAATGAACCGCTGGGCAATGAGAAGGAAAACAAGGCTCAGTTCAGCTCTCAGGTATCGGTTTCGGTTTCTTTGCTTTTCGTTTAAGAAGTCTTGTTTCCTGACTACTAGCCTCAAAGGAATTGTCTAAATTGATTATTTATTTGAACGCGCTGCTTAACTTCAGATTGCTCTATATCCTTCTTACTTATATTCGTTGTCTTCTACTACTCCTCGTACTAAATTATGACATTTGATTCTGAAGCTTATGAATTTAACTAGCTACCATGGTCCATATAGTTTGTTGATATCCTTTCTAAATGTGTTGTATTCCTGCATTTTGGAATAGGACGGTGATAAATTAGAAGTAAGCACCGGTTCTCCTCTTCCTGGTGTGAATGTAAGTATTATCAACAATGTTATTTACAAAACCGGCAACTTAATGCTTTCTGTTTATTATCTTTCATAAAAAGTTGTTCTGAACAGCCGTTACAATTGGATGTTTCCATGAGACTCCCCAAAGAAACAATTGATATTCTCATGGGGCAAGTATTTGGATTTGACACCTTCTTCGTTACAAGCCAAGAACCATATGAGGTGAGCCAGTGAGAAACTTATCAGTTTGTTTTCCTAAGGTTATCATCACAAAGACGTGGTTGAGAAAATTCTCTCATTCTGAAGTTCTTGACGTTCTTGGGACAATGTTGGTAGGGTGGGGTTTTGTTCAAAGGAAATCTAAGAGGCCAGCCTGCGAAAAGCTACGAGAAGATAAAGACAAGATTGGAGGTAGCTATTCAGCTTTTCAGTTTTCTTGCTTAACTAAGATCGTTGATAAACACATGTTGTGACAAACATAAGTAATATTGCTCATCAACCCGCAGAATAAATTTGGTGACCAGTACAAGCTTTTCCTCCTCTCCAATCCAGAGGATGATAAACCTGTGGCCGTTGTTGTTCCTCGACGGTCCTTGGAACCCGAGACAACAGGTAATCTTACTATATGGTTCCCTCTTATCAGGATCTCTCTCACAGAATTAAAGTTTTAGCTGGATGCTACTTACAATTGCAGCTGTTCCTGAATGGTTTGCTGCTGGTTCTTTTGGATTGGTGGCATTGTTTACATTGTTTCTCCGCAATGTTCCCGCCTTGCAATCCGATTTACTGTAAGAACATCTTAAACCATGTTTTCTCCGGACATGTAAACTGGATAAACCTTTTCCTCCAATCCATGAATTTGATTGCAGATCGGCATTTGACAACCTTGAGCTGTTGAAAGATGGCTTACCGGGAGCTCTTGTCACCGCTCTTGTCCTTGGAGTACATGAATTGGGACACATTATAGTTGCAAATAACCTAGGGATAAAGCTTGGTGTTCCATTCTTTGTTCCAAGTTGGCAGGTGAAGATGCAATGTTCTCTTTAAAAGAAAAGGAACCTCCTTTCATCAAATTTGGTTTTTAGACATTTGATGAACATGTTTTAGATGGCAGATAGGCTCTTTCGGTGCTATAACGAGAATCAAAAACATTGTACCCAAACGAGAAGATCTTTTGAAGGTTGCAGCTGCAGGACCTTTGGCTGGCTTTTCTCTGGGCCTGGTTTTGTTTCTCGCAGGGTTAATCGTGCCTCCTAGTGACGGCATTGGCGTTGTAGTTGACGCATCAGTGTTTCACGAATCCTTCCTCGTTGGTGGTATTGGTAAGCTTTTAGCTCTTAGTTTATTATGTTGAAGGCTGAATCTGGAGTGTTAATATGTTTAAGCATTTCCCTTTTATCCTCTTTATAGCAAAGCTCTTACTCGGTGATGTACTAAAGGATGGAACTTCGATATCTTTGAATCCACTTGTAATATGGGCATGGGCTGGACTTCTCATCAACGGCATTAACAGCATCCCTGCGGGAGAGCTCGATGGCGGTAAAATCGCTTTCTCCATTTGGGGTAGAAAGGTAGCCTTCAAACCGAAACGTGCACATTCCCATATTTAAAACAAAATACTTTAACTCTGTCTTCCAAATGGTTTCAGGCCTCGACACGACTCACGGGTCTGTCGATAGCGCTTCTGGGTCTATCTGCGTTGTTCAGTGACGTGGCATTCTACTGGGTGGTTCTGATATTCTTCCTGCAGCGTGGACCGATAGCGCCGCTGGCTGAGGAAATCACGGAGCCTGATGATAAGTATGTGTATCTAGGAATCTTTGTTCTGTTCCTCTCCTTGCTTGTGTGTTTGCCTTACCCATTTGCTTTCACCGGTGAAGACGCCTTGATGATTGGTTTGTGAATGGAGTCATCATTATACAGAATTACAGCTCAAATAAGAAACAAGAGAAGTAACTATAACTTGTAGTTTTGGGCTCTCTAAGTTACGTTCTACTTTTAGACCTGGGGGTTATATTATTTTGCTGTTCTATTTCTTATTCTCTTGTGAGGTTTTATGAGTTTCAGAGAAATAGTAAAACAAAATTATCTCTTAAGTTATAACCAAATTTTTTATTATCTAGTTACTAATTGCGTGTGGGACATAAAGAGAAATAGTATCCAATGACACCAAACCATAATAACCATTTCAGAGAATCGTAATGTAATGCCAATAAAAAGATTTGAACTGAGACTCTCAATGGTTGAAAAAACAACAAACCTAACATTGTTTATGGAAAAAGTTTTCCTTGCAAATTGGTATAGACATATAGTTAGATGCCACCATCGGCGGTAGTGCTGGACAGTGACTGGTACTTGTTGTCCTGTCTTATATCTGCTCTAAAACAAGAGTATCCATTCTTTTTCGAATAAGGTAATCTGTATTATAATTCTATAAATATCTACGTATTCACCCAGAACATGTATATTAAGACGTAATATTTCCTCACGATGCGTGCGACTTGTACGTGCTCGAATACTCATTTTATCACATATTCTGTATATATCCAGTGTCGGTTCAAAAGTTCTAGGGGTCATTAACAAAAAAAAAATTAATGATAAAAATTTAAATTTTTATTATTTTTAACATAATATATCATTTACTATTTTATATATGAATTTATAATATATAAATAAATTCATATTAGAAATATTTATATATATATATATATATATAGATTTTTAAATGTTTTTATCTAATTAATTTTGAAACTAACATTTGTATTTATAAACTAGATTAACTAATTCAAAAACAAAATAAAATAATGTAAAAAAAACTTAGAAAAAAAAATTGTGAGCTCCATTTTTTATGGGTCCTGGAGCTGTGCACTGATTGTCATGTATCGTAAACCAGCCCTGTGTATATCGTATTATTGGTATAGCTAGACAATATTTAATGCTATAGAGAATCATGTCTAAAATTTTCCATCATTTGAACAATGCGATGCAATTTTTTAATATATTCAGTTTTTTTCTATGTAGTAAAGAATTAGAAACAAAAGTGACTAGGCATGATAATGTATAGAACAAATAATATTATAGACGATGGAAGGTAACTTAACAGAACAAAACCACATGCTTTTCATGTGGATGGAGTTGATTTTGGTTGGTAGCATCTAAAGCAACCTTCCAATATATACTGTGATTGTTAATTCGAGAAAAGGTCAAAGTTGTTACATTCATAATATTATAAAATTGACGCAAGAAACATTGATATCACTATCTGGTAGAGAAAGTAGTACTGATTTAAAAATTATTCGAACCAACAAAAAAAAAATTGTATATTATTATTTAGTGACCAACAAAGAATAAAATATACGGTGGGTTATATTATTGGTTTGGGAATGAGAAATCGGTCAGGAGGCTGCCAAGAAAAGCTTTGTTGAGAGGTTGCTACTTTGCTAACATGATATAACTTACTCCTTTTGTAACTACATGTATAAAGCTTCTCATGGGCTTTATTTTTTTAACTGATCGTGAAATTATTTTTAGTGGATTGTTAGGATTACACTTGGCCAAGACTAGGGAGTCACACATCGTGAGTCTTGAACTCGTGTATAAAAGATGACATCATGGCTTATCTGACGCTCCAATGACATAGCTTAGACGACTGATGGATGACAAATGTCTTCTTGCCAAATCCGTTTATTCGATTACCATTTTCGCAAATATTTTTGTACATTTTACATACATATCTAGCTAGGGGCGAATACATAATTGATATTAGTACGTGGCATATCTGTAATCAGTTTCTTGTTAGTAATGTCTAATTTAGACATATTAGATAGATTTTCCAACAAATTAGAGTGTGGCACATGCCACACATTCTTTTTGCCTTAGATTAGTTTCAGATACGTATGTTATTGGGGGTCAAATTTCAGATTATGATTTAAAAGCATATTATTTATAGGTAAGGTATATATTTTTTCCTGATTTTCTTCCGAGAAAACAAAAGAGTTCCGGATTAGGTTTCCCAGCCAGGCCAGCCACTTCCGTCGTCAACAGAGATGTTAGCTAGCTGAGTGCATGCACGTGACTTGAGAGAAACTTTAAGTGAAAATACAGGTGAGGGGTATTAAGGTCAAATTGCAATTAGGCACATGGCGATGCCACGCGTATGTGTTTATAAATATGGGCATCCTCTTAGTAATTCGTTCGCCATTCGAATAGAATATACTGACTTAAAAGTAATTTACTCTTTTACCCGCTCTCTCCCCTCTGAATCCTTCCTTCTTCTTCTTCCCACATCTTCAATCTCCTCAACATTCCGGCCGCCGGAGTCTGTGACAGCTGAATACGATGTCTTCCTCGATGAATGTGGCGTCGATGCAACCGCTGAGTTTCTCTCGCCGGCTCTCCCCGTCTGCAGCTTCTCGCGTACTCTCTTCTTCTGTGACCGTTGCTGGATATTCCGGTAGAAGCTCCGGTTACGCTCCTTCTTTCCGTTCGATTAAATGCGTCTCTGTTTCTCCAGAAGCTTCAATAGGTGAAAGCAATGCTCTTCGAATTTCTTTTTTCTTTTTAATTTTTAATTTTACGGAGTTTGAAATTGTTTGATTCTCGATATAATGCGCGAAAATGGTTTGACCAGGTTAGGTTGAACGAACATTAGCAGTATTTAAATTGAAAATTTCGAATCTTGTCTGATTATGAATCGGTTCTGAATTTGTTATTGCAGTAACTGATACGAAGAAGCTGGCAGATGCTACAAAGACCACAAACCTTATACCAATCTACCGCTGCATATTCTCCGACCAGCTCACTCCTGTTCTTGCTTACCGTTGTCTTGTCAAAGAAGATGACCGTGAAGCTCCTAGCTTTCTTTTTGAGTCCGTTGAGCCAGGCTCTCAGATGTCAAGCGTTGTACGTAGAAGAATCTTTCTTTGTGCAGATCTTTGGCATTCTTTGTTTATCAGTTTATATTTCTCAGTTCCTAATTGTTCATTTTTCATGTGATTGATCTCAATAGGGCCGTTACAGCGTTGTTGGGGCTCAACCTGCGATGGAGATCGTGGCTAAGGAGAATAAAGTTATTGTAATGGATCATAAGAATGAAAGCTTGACTGAGGAATACGTCGAAGATCCTATGGAGGTCCCAAGAAAAATCTCTGAGTCATGGAACCCTGATCCTCAACTAGTTCAGGACCTTCCAGATGCGTTTTGTGGTAAGTTATTCATCTTGCTTCTTTATAACGTTTTACTTTCTAGAATAGGATAACCGAGACGAATGAACCCACTGGTTTCATGCAATGCGGATATGTGTGATAGTGTAGATGCTGAGTCATGGAAACCTGGTCCTCATACTAGGTGTCTTTTACATTTTTCGACGTGAGATTCGTAATAGTAGACAAGTACAGTTTTTTTTTCAAGAGCGACAAATGAAGCAGGGAGCTTTCTGTTTCCCCTTTCCTGTGTTATTTTAACATTCTCGCTTTTAAGATTTTGAAAATCCCTCGTGGCGCTATCAGATAGGAGAACGGAGGACGTTAGTATCCTCTCTATGCTTTATATTTTTATTGATTGGTTTTTGCTAATAAGATATCTTTATCATTATAGGTGGCTGGGTTGGTTTTTTCTCGTACGACACAGTTCGCTACGTCGAAAAGAGGAAACTTCCATTTTCGAAGGCCCCCGAGGATGACAGGAACTTGCCAGACATGCATCTTGGTCTATATGACGATGTAATTGTATTTGATCACGTAGAGAAGGTAATACTTTTGTTACTATCCGTGTTGTCTGATTAACTGTGGAATCTCCAAATTGTAACTAGAGGATGGTTCCCTTTATACAGAAAGCATATGTTATTCACTGGATCAGACTCGATGGGAACATTCCCTACGAGAAGGCATACAGTAATGGAGTGCAACATTTGGAGAACTTGGTAGCCAAATTACACGATATTGAGCCGTAAGTATCTCTTTGACTTGATTTAGCTTGTGAGCATTTTTTTGGTTACAATCCTTAAAAGCTGGATCTATTTTTTCTCTGTGAATCTCAACAGGCCGAAGCTGGCTGCAGGAAACGTGAATCTTCAGACGCGACAATTTGGGCCAGCTTTGGAAAACTCAAACGTGACACGCGAAGAGTACAAGGAGTCTGTGGTCAATGCTAAAGAGCACATACTTGCAGGAGACATATTCCAGATTGTGTTGAGTCAGCGTTTTGAAAGGAGAACATTTGCTGACCCCTTTGAAGTTTATAGAGCTCTCAGAGTTGTGAATCCAAGTCCGTATATGGGATATTTGCAGGTTGGTAATGGGAGAGAACTTTTATTGTACAACTTTGTATTGTGTTGTTGTGGTTGATAAACAACTAATGCTTTTGTCCTATTATCAGGCTAGAGGATGTATATTGGTAGCATCAAGTCCAGAAATTCTCACCAAAGTAAAGCAGGTAAAACATCGCTATCTCAAGTGGCATTCGTACTGGTAGATATCGATGCTATTCCGGTGAAGCTTAACCTTTTTTTTAATCACCTGTGACGCAGAACAAGATAGTGAATCGGCCATTAGCAGGAACCAGCAGGAGAGGGAAAACAGAGGTTGAAGATAAGAGATTAGAAAAGGAGCTGCTAGCAAATGAGAAGCAATGTGCTGAGCACATCATGTTGGTTGATCTCGGTCGCAACGATGTTGGAAAGGTTGCGAAATACGGTTCGGTGAAAGTGGAGAAACTTATGAACATCGAACGTTATTCCCATGTTATGCATATAAGCTCCACGGTAAGTGTTTAATTGTATAACCTTTTGGGTCAAATAAATATTTCTAAGTGTTCCTCTGATCATTTTAAGTTCAATGCAGGTGACAGGAGAGTTACAAGATGATTTATCTTGCTGGGACACACTACGTGCGGCTCTACCAGTAGGGACAGTTAGTGGCGCACCAAAAGTAAAAGCCATGGAACTAATCGACGAGCTCGAGCCTACACGGCGTGGACCATACAGTGGCGGTTTTGGTGGAGTGTCCTTCACTGGTGACATGGACATTGCTTTATCCCTTAGGACCATCGTTTTTCCGACAGCAAGTCAATACAATACAATGTACTCTTACAAAGACGCTAACAAACGGCGTGAATGGGTGGCTTATCTTCAAGCTGGAGCAGGTGTAGTAGCTGATAGTGACCCGGAAGACGAGCACCGGGAGTGCCAGAACAAAGCCGCTGGACTTGCTCGAGCCATCGACTTGGCTGAATCCGCATTTGTTAAAAAATGAGTTTGCACACTCGAGAGAAGAGAGCCTTTTCTGAGCTTCGAATCAATGTGTATAACAGTTACAACAAGCTTTTTTTTTTTTTTTTCCTTTGATTTTGTGGAATTTGCATTTAGACTCCATTAGTGATGAAGCTCTGAACTAAAACTGAGAAGAAGAAAATGGAAATATTATAAACACAATAGTAGAATTTACTCGCACAGGCGGCATTAAGCAAAATTACAAGACTGTGGCAAAGCAGGTAAGAATGATCCTCCTAGGAACGTTCCTAAGGTTTGTTGTCGTAATCGAGGATCTCGGTATCGGTGAGGGATCTAGAGTGCTGGACGATGCAGCGACCGATGGAATTGATCCAGTCTTCTTTGTCGTTGTCGGAGTCGGCGATGAAGTACATGGTCTCTCCTCTCAAAGAAATCTCGAACGCGTTCTGCTTGTTGAGGATATCCTCTGCTCCCTTGACGGTTAGACACGAAGCGACGGGGACGACGCCGCGAGGGCGTGAGACGCGCGTGACGTCGGAGTCCTTGAACCAGAAGAGTTTCCCCTGTTTCAGCACGAACCATCGGCGTCTCCAAGTCTTGATGTACTCTCCCTGTTTCGTTAGCCACCCGGTTCGTTCCGGGTTGGACCAGAACTCGACACCTCCGTAGTCTTCGGAATTGTTGGTTTGGCCGCCGGTTACAGCTCGCCACAGGCTGGCCATATCGATCTAAAGCTGGACAATCAATCAAGGTTTTCCGACTCAAAGAGCAGAGATATATTATTGCGGAAACTCAGTTGTTGGATTTTTTATTTATCTATCTTGCCCGAAATTGTTTTGATTTTGCATTTCTTTCTCTAGTTCAGTATAATTACATAAAACACCCCTTCCTCTGACGTCATTTTGCCTGTAACGTTTTTTGTAATTTGCAAAAGCGGCCTTCTCAGATCATTTTCGTTGGCAAAATAGTCTTTTCGTTTGGCATGAAGTCCATGTAATGGATATTCACAATCCACAAGATTGTTTTTCAGTTCTCATATTAGTTTTGGAATGTTATATTCCTTAGTGCATGAACCACTGATTGAATAATAGGATAGATGGTATGCATAATACAACACAAAACCAGTAGAAAAATAAGGGCTCTATTAGGATATCCAGTGATCCCCTACGATGAGATCACTTAAGAGGCAACCTAACTTGTAGCTAGCTCAGTTTTAAAGTTCTAAACACACCTTTCATCAGCTGATCAGCTTCAGGTCCTCGACACAAAACGCTCCCATTCTTTCTACTCTTGTGATAGTTTCCCTCTCGAGACTGTAGTAAAAAACATAGAACCGAAGAACGAGTTTTCGCCAGCATTAAATCGTTCAAGGACGGTTTGACGATCCTCATCAGACACCTTTTGCCTAGAAACCAAATGAGATCGGAAATCAAAGAGTCGTGAACGATGAAGAGACATGGTTAGGACAAAACTATATGGTTAAGATTGCTTTCTACAGTCTCCAAAAAAGCATATGCCATCTGGTTTAGTTTAAAAAAATGACTAATTCCTTTATAAAGAAAAAAATCGTAAAAGTCAAATGAAAACAAAGAAAAATGGATGCACTACTTCTCATTTCTTGGCGTTGATGTTATCATTTCTTCTTCTTCTTCTTCAATCGGAAGGAGCTTAGGAATTTCTTCTGAATCTCGCCGAGTATGTCCTCGAAGAAAGTTAAATCGGCGAACGACGCGAGTAGCAGCCGCGACGGTGGAGACGGCGGAGAAAGCGTGATCGCTGATCATGGCCGCCGGAGAAGCACTTGCGGCTACTGTAAATCCCCAGCACGCTCCAGTATCTCTCACGGTTTGTTTAATTTGTTTTAAACGGTTTATGTCTGTCTACTCCTTGCTGGTCATGGAGTATCTTTGTTGAATTAAATCGAAGGATTAACATTAGAATCTTGATTTATGAAATTTAAAACCAAGTGATGGTTTTTATTGCAAGTGACTTTATGTCTATGATGACTGTACGATTGAGAAATGAAATTGGTGTGTTTACTCAGTGAATGTTTTTGGATTTCCAATGCAGGTTTATCAGCAGAGACTCTTACCGTGAGTGACTACCAAGGTCTGTTGCTCTTCTTGGACTCTGTGATGATAGAATAGTATATTGTTGAAGCTATATGTGAAATATAATCTGCGACATTTTATATATTTTTTTCGTTTATGTTCCGCAGCTCTTATTGACCGAGGCTGGAGACGGTCTGGTTGTTATCTTTACAAACATGAGATGGATAAAACGTGCTGCCCTTCTTATACTATCCGTTTAAAAGCTAGTGATTTTGTTCCTTCTAAAGAGCAGCAGCGAGTGTCCAGGAAACTAGAAAGGTGCATATATAGATTCACTCTCTTCTTTTGGATCAATAGAGAAAAGTTTTCGAAATTGTTTTGGCTGAGTCGTTAATGTTTCTGCGCCTCTCCTATGTAACATCTTAGTGCATATGATTGTTATCTGTACTCCATTTTCTTCAAGATCATCAAACTTATTCGAAGCTTTCGGTTATTAAACACCCTACTGACTTTTCTTAACTTTTCCTCACAATGTTTTGTCTAAGGTTCTTGGATCGCAAACTTGATGTGGAGCCCAGGGAACAAACAGGTGCTTCTTCCTCGCATCAAGTTTCAAATTCAGAGAGAAAAACACTTGGAACTGCTACAGGTGATGAAAAGAATAAAGTTGAACCAGTTATGGATGATTTGTCTAGAAAAATTGATCAAGCTGTACAGAGATGCATACAGAGTGGGGAATTCCCTTCTAACATGCAGATACCCAAAGCTTCAGTGAAGAAGGTTTTCTGTGGTAGGACGAAGAAACTATTCGAAGGACATGAACAACTCTTATATACTTGCAACATTGCATTTCCAGTAGCAGCTGCAATTAAACGCACACGGACATCCGAGACAGGGGACATAAACAATGCAGAAGAAAACTGGTTATCACCTGAAACTATCTCTGAGATGTTGTTAAGTGCGATGAGTAAAGTGGGGGAAACTCCTGGCATATCTATTAAGGTCTGTAAAGGCCACATCAATTTTCTGTCAGCGTCCTCTGAAAGGGATGTTATTTCTAATGGTAACATCTTGAGAGGAGCCAATCTAACAGGTGAAGGAGAAACCGTTCACGCTAAGAAGGATTCAGAAAACGATAAGGCAAGAAAGCTAAAGCTGGAGATGTGTTTGAAAAGGTCTAGTTTTGATCCTGAAGAACATGAGTTATACAAACGGTATCAGCTGAAAGTGCACAATGATAAGCCTGGTCACGTAGTAGAAAGTTCATACAGAAGATTTTTGGTCGATTCTCCTTTGATATACGTTCAGCCTTCAGGTGACGAAAAGGTTCCGCCTTGTGGCTTTGGCTCTTTCCACCAACAATATAGAGTTGATGGCCGTCTAATTGCTGTCGGAGTTGTAGACATCCTGCCTAAATGTTTGTCAAGTGTATACCTATTCTGGGATCCAGACTATGCATTTTTATCGCTCGGGAAATATTCTGCAATGCAAGAAATTAACTGGGTCAGAGAAAACCAAGTTCACTGCCCTACTCTTCAGTATTACTATCTTGGTTACTATATACATTCCTGCATCAAGATGAGATATAAAGCAGCCTATCGTCCGTCCGAGCTTTTATGTCCTCTCCGTTTCCAGTAAGTTACCACCAAACCTAGACCCATTTTTGTTACTTAGCTCATCAACTATTTCATATCAAGAAGAGTGTTGTGTGAGTCACTGAGTTCTAATACACTGATTCTTGTGAATCGATTGACGTTTATGTCATCTTCTTATGCATTTAATGAACGTGTGACCGTTCCTGCAAGTTTCTTAACACTGAATTGTATTTACAGGTGAGGAATTTGGTAAGTTAAGTATTTTAACAGTCGATAATTGTGTTTTCAGGTGGGTTCCTTTTGAAGTAGCGAGGCCACTGCTTGATAGAAAGCCATATGTGATCTTGTCCGATATCACCGAATCACAAAACCAATGTTCTTTACTACCTCATGGTTCCGAAACTCTCGCGGAAGCTAGGACAAGTGAACATGAAGATATGGACCAAGGGGAGACGAATGACCATTTTGTGAGCAGTGATGATGATGAAGAAATGGTTGAAACTGACTCAGAAGACTCTCACATTATGTCAGATATTGACAATATCATTATCGGTCTTTATGGATCCCAATATAGATACAAGGTAAAGCGAACTCCCTTTCGTTTCAGATCATTGTTAAAGCTAATTGGGTGTCATCAGTGTTTACAATTATCAAACTCTCATGTTAACAACAAAACAAAACGTTGGATTTGGAAGGATCTACGGAAAATCATGAATCCTGTAGGCCGGCAGCAACTGGAACCGATGTTACAAAGTTACCGCAAGGTCGTGGGCGACGAGCTTTCAGAGAGAATGGTGTATGAAATCAGGTAAACCGTAAAAGCTTTAACACCAGCTCCATTGAGCTTAGTACCATTTATTTATCACAAAAACTAAACAAATTGTTTGTAATAATAGCAATCTGAAAGTTTGTCATGTTTCAGTTTGTTGTCTGCATGAGACTTTCTTTTTACATGTTGTCTCTCTTCAAGCTGTTACAGCTGTTTGCAATGTTCACATCGCTACATTAGATCATCACTTCTAAAATTTCTGACAAAGCTTGAAAACTAACTTCTGCTGAATATTATCAATCTTTGGTACATACGGATGTGTTAGGGTTTTGGATTTAGAATAAAATAAACACAAAAGTTTTCTTATAACAGTGAAAGGTTGATATATGTTATATTATATCACAAGAGATTCAAAAACTATTTTATAAAAATATAACAGTATTGTTATTAAGAAAAAAAAGGGAAAAATATGTAAGAAATGGATGGAGAGGAGAGAAGCGCACGTGGGGAGGTCTGACAAGTGAAAGAGAAAGCAAAGGCCCACACGAGTGGAAAGAGGCAGCACACACACAGCAGATTTTCAGACTTTTGGGAAATGTAAGAAGAAAGAATAAATAGATTTTTTTTTTCTTTTATTTCACATTTTTCCGAATTTGCAGAGAGCTTTTTTACCGTATTTCACACGTGTGCTCTCCTCACCTCTCTCTCTTTCTCTCCTCGCCTTCCATAAACTGTTTTTGACCCTTTGACCGTTACTTCCCCTACCAATTCTTCTCGATCGAGTTATATAATGCAGATTTTAGGATTTGTATATATTTAGTCACAATAAATGAAAATATTATTCGCCTCAGATATCTTTCTCCTTTTTTTCTGTTTAATGCTTCAAAGAATTTTCAGTTGGCCACTTGCAATTTCACAACACACCCATGGTTCATGGTGTATAACATATTATCGACACAAGTAACGAAGTAAACTTACGCATGATGGATGGCTACTAATACACGAAAATCAATTAACAATATTGTGCAAAATAGGCTCCCCGTTGAAGGGACTAGAATTCAATCTCTTTCATTTTCCAAGTTATAAAGTCTGTAGGAAACGCAACTTTGCTTTGGAAATATCATTTGGAGGGTAAATGACAAATCAAATTGCGGATATGATACGTAAGATTTAACGTTAACTAAGAAAATATGAGATGTAATAATGGAATTATGTGTACGGGTCACCATCAAGTACAAATTATGAGAATGATAACTAAATTACAAAACGATAGAGACAAAGAAGAGGAAGAGAGAGGCATCTAAATCTTTGGACAGAAGCTGAAAACTGTCACTTCACACGTGGATTTATAAGATATGGTATGTCGTGTGTCTCGTGATTTGTCAAATCACACATCTTCATCCCACTCATCTATTATCAATTTGAATGTTTGGTGTCTCTTAACCTTATTATACTAATATCACAACATGTTCGCTTTGCGAAAACAAATTTTATATACAACTGGAATATCCCGTATAATAAATCTCGAATATTATGGTATCAATTCTCAAATGAGTCATGCATTGGCAAAAGCCTCAAACATACAAGATTTACAAACCATTAATAACTTCATAAAACATACTGATTTTTTATAAAGTTCCTATTGCAGTATAAAGCTCACGGTAGATGTTAAACTTGCTTTTTGGGCAATTGAGTTTTATGGATGAATTTTCATATATCTCTCATATCATTTTCTTGTATGGATTTCTTCGCATATTTACTTTGAAAGACTGGATTGTACGTGTTCTAAAGCATCATTACCATTATAGCTAATTAACGTTAATCCCAAGGACACAGGTTAATTAATGCGACAAAATTATTATTGTTAAAATTCTCACCACTCTTATCCACTAAAAAAGGAGTACAATTTCTGTTTAAATGCTGATGCACATTATAATCATAACAACTAATGGGCATGAAGACGTGTCAAATATCCAAGATTAAAATAGTGATACTAATAATAATAGAAAGGGGGCACATATTGGATTATGATGACCTCGCTTTCATCACATGTTAATGAGAATATTTTGGTGTAAACAATGTTTCATCTTTGTGAGGCACTATGGGTCCTTAGATCGTAAACACTTCTTCTCAATCTTTGAGATAAATAATATATAAGATATATGTAATCATATATAATTTCATAAAATTATACAAATTTACGAACAAGACTTCAATGATTAGTTCTTTCTTATTTGACTGTGGTAAAACCAGTCAAGCATTGTGACAAAATAGAAACAATTTTTGTTACTCTGTCTATGAACATACATGTCTTACCACCACCAAGTTTAATGTCCAACATGAATGCTTAGAAGGTTGGTACCTCGTGGAGGGGATATGAATGTACTGGAGTGGTAACTTCACGGTCTTCGCCTCAGCATGGAGGGGGAAAGTTCGGGAACTCGAGTGTGCTAACTAAAGAGGAATAAAGGAAATACTAAAACTATTCGAGGAGTAACGGAAAAGAACACTAACTAAAAGCCACTAGAATTTCAATATTATTTATTTTTTTAAAAAATAGCGAGAACTATTTCTGCTTTTAGCAATTCGCCTTTTAGTATTTGCTTTGTTGAGGAAAGGAAATAAACATGAGGATGGGGTTTAGGGTCAACAAAAACATTGAATCATTAGAATTTCGAACCCCCCTCCCCTCCCATATTTCTTTCTACTATATATGCGATATTTATTCTGAGGTAATTGCCATGGTATTCATATTATCCGAAGATTAATAGATGCCATATAACCCAGTAAATAATGTTTTGTTGAAGAATATTTCCATTTTTTACCCTTTGGTTGCTTTCTTTATACTCTGCAATTTGCAATACCAATGGCACTAATAATCGCAAAGTGGATCTTTAGGTATATGCATATACATGCTTTTTATTGCAGATAACGAGAAACACGTGTATATGTATATCTTATGGTGGAAGATGCTAATGTGTATATCACATACTATTTTTACAACTTCCATCTAATAAGTTTATAGTTTATTTTTTGATATAATTAAAGCTTGGGTTCCCGCAATGGTAAAATGTGTTTTGTCGTATCAGGCTAAACGCGAGACTAAATGTAATCGTGAGAGAATGTAAACTAGTAAATTTTGGGACAAATTCACTATAAGCTACGCATGTGATATCAAAATTGACTGAACATCGAAGTGAGAATCTTGCATAATGTGCGTGGTGAAAAAAACAGCGTGAATATAAGATCACTTAGTATCGTATTTCTTAATGCTAATATATATCTTCACTCATAATTTTTATACTAAATGCATGTGTTTTAAATGATTGAAGATGTGATCGTAGGTGGGGACTCGCTAAGATTCCATAGCGTCTAAGAAAGAGAAGATAAAAGGCAAAATAAACTTAGAACTAAGAGAGGCAAGTGTTGCTAATCACTACTTCCATTGCTACTCCTTTGCCTTTTACTCTTCTCTATGCTCTTTTTCGATTGACCCATTTTCCTCTTCTCCTTGGGGTGTATAAACTAATTCAACCATTTCTTTTTTTTTTTTGTAATGTATAAACTAATCCATTGTTTCCTTAGTGGATGAGAAAGGTTAACATGTGCTAGTCATAAATAAAATGAAAACTAGAAAGCAGTATCTGATACTATCCAAATTAAGGGATGATAATTAAAGAAGTCCCCAAATCCAACCATATTGATCAAGACAAAGCCCAAAAACATCTATAATCCTTCGATTCAAATGTATATATCAACCAACCTTTCTGTATCATGTCCTTAAAAGTATAACGCGTAAAAGTCACATGTAAGTACATCAAAGCTCATCATGAAGTACTGAACATAATTAGTTTCATCACTAATAAACTATGAAGAGACCTAACTTTATTACAAAAAGAAATATATCTTTTAGAGAAAAGAGATGATGGGAAGCTCATGAAATTGTGTTTGGGTGAGCGAAAGAGAGAGACATGTGAAGTGTTCATAGGCAAATTGTGGACCAACAACGCACATGCTACTCTTCTCTCATCAACTTTTTTTCTTCTTAGTTTCGTGCGAAAGATAATGTTTTATGATCATCTATTTATCCATAATCATGTTTGATTTTTCTAAAATACTCATGATGCTAAACCAAAATTCATCTACTAGCAAAATGGACTCCCCAAGTCTTTCATTCTCCCAGGTACTGGTTTCGAATCTTGTTTCCTCGGTAAGACTGGTTTGATATATATTTCACCCGAATACAACTGTTTGTAGATACGTCCTGCTAGTTTTATGAAATAAATGAGCAACATGATTGGATTGGGCACATAAGAATAATATTATATCAGTCAACACATTGAATAATTAATCTATAAGTACGTTCGGATATTAAAACATTAAATTGTTCATTTTCCTTAAAAGAATATCGATAATACGAATGAGGCTCACTGCATGTAGTAAATTTTTCTTTCGAGAAGGCTGGTCCTTCTTTTTATTTTTGTTTAAGCGTGGTGTTTTGATCTTACCTTTAGGTGGATTTAGTATTGTACTATTGTTCCTCTCTTTTTTCTTAACTTTCGATTTTTGTCTTTATAATTTATGTTATCAAACATACAGTATTTGTCTATGTATACTAAATACTTGTCATTAGTCACAGATTTGCCATGTCCATCAAAACTCATGACTTTTCAATCTAAATACAATCAAATCAATAAGAATAAACTCGGAAACTAAAATTCAAGACAGGTTCTTGGATGTGTAAGATCTGCAACCAAACAAAAATTATGGCCAATTTGTCGAAGAAGTGCAATTTGTTTCGAACAAGTATACCATCATTTTCATATAAAAAAGAAGAAGAAAAGTATACTATTACAAATAGATTTATTTTATATTATATATTTGATAACAAATTCTCAGTTTTTCATAGTCACTAAAATAGCATAGTAAAATAGTGTGTTCTAGATGAAGCATAGATCTTAATTTATATACTCTTAACTAATTAACTAATATTTAAAATCTCAGATAGGCTTGACTGTTTTATAGCCAAATCTATACATTAAACCATAGAAATTTTAAAGTTGAAAATCTCTGCATATATAAACGCCAAATCCCCATTTTTTTCAACAATTTTATTTATACTTGTTTATGTAGAAAATGAAATATGTCAGATTTTTAATGCAACAACTAAAAGTAATAAAATGTTAATATCAAAACATGCATGGTATAAGTTATTTTCGTAACATTTTTTTAATTAAATTTGCGTCTAGGACTCTTTGACTGTTCTCAAACACAAGGTTTTTTTAGTAGAGAAAAGTATATTTTTCTATATCTGCTAAAATTCATAAGATATTTTGTGAAACTAATTTTAAAATCTATACAATTGGTTTTCCTGAAAATTTGCAAAGAATGGACCTCTTGTATTAATAATTGGTTTAAATGATTCAATTTAATTTGACTAAGAGTGATAATCTATATCTAATTAATACCTACATTGATTAAAATTAGCTCATCTTCTTTCTACTCAAGTATCTTTCAAACTCATAACTCTTAAGTCTGATCGTATACAATCAACTGAATCAGAGAGAAATTAGAAGTTGAACCCAAATAAACAAGTACTATTAGGATGGGTAAGTCGTACAAATAATGGAAAAACAGAATAACCAGAGATAAATGATCAGATTGATGATATACAGTACAATGATTTGGTATACATTTTATTTATGTTGAGTTCCAAGAGATTAAAATAATAATGTAGGGGATTTTGTAAAATGTGATAATTGGAACCAGATTTCCCATTTCTTATAAATTATTTCCTCCATATCTCTAAGGGTTTATATTTTATAGTTTTCATAGATATTGGAACATATGAATTATATTATTTTGTTAGTAAATAGTATACACCATAAAAATACATATATATAATTATGTATAGTTTCCATATCATAAAAGTAATATAATATGTGGTGAAAAAGCTAAGAATATATGATATTTTTAGACAGTCTAAAATCTTAATCTATAATTACTAGAGCCAATTTCTTACTTACCGAATATGGCTTAAGTTATTTAACAGGAAATAGTAAATCTGCAAGACTCTGAAAGTCATTAAACTAAAGAACTTTTGTTTTTGTTTTTGTACATTTGAAAAATGTTGATAGATAAACACGTAGCAAATCTGGAATGCTAAAATTGCAATAAAGATGAATATTTATTTCTTGTTGAGGAATTCATATATTCATGGAATATTAAATGCTAGAATATAGTAAATTTTGATAAGAAATAAAAATGAAGAAGAATGCAAAAGAGTAATGATGAAAGGTCCTACTTTATGCAGAAACCCCCCGTGTGCCCACTCTCCCCTCTCCATTAATACTCTCTCTCTTTCTCTATCTATCATCTCTACCATCATCTCATCATCATCCATGGCTTTCTCCTTCTCCTTCACCGCCTTCCTCCTCCTCCTCTTCTCCCTCTCCGCCGCTTTCCTCCTCCTACTCCGCCGCACACGTTACCGGAGGATGGGTCTTCCTCCGGGAAGTCTCGGGCTTCCTCTCATAGGCGAGACTCTGCAGCTGATCGGAGCTTACAAGACGGAGAATCCTGAGCCTTTCATCGACGAGAGAGTTGCCCGGTACGGTTCGGTTTTCATGACGCACTTATTTGGAGAACCGACGGTTTTCTCTGCTGACCCTGAAACGAACCGGTTCGTTCTACAGAACGAAGGGAAGCTGTTCGAGTGTTCTTACCCGGCTTCTATATGTAACCTTTTGGGGAAACACTCTTTGCTTCTCATGAAAGGTTCTCTGCATAAACGTATGCACTCTCTCACCATGAGCTTCGCTAACTCTTCAATCATCAAAGACCATCTCATGCTTGATATTGACCGGTTAGTCCGGTTTAATCTCGATTCTTGGTCCTCTCGTGTTCTCCTCATGGAAGAAGCCAAAAAGGTAACAAATATCCTGACAAAGGAATTAATAAATAAATAAAATAAACCCATTAAATCTTTTATTGATATATAAATTAAAAATAAAAGTATAGAGAATCACCGGACCGAGTTCATGACTCAGTGAGTCCTTACGAGTCACCGCATGCATAGATGATATATACGTATTATGATGATGATTGTGCAGATAACGTTTGAGCTAACGGTGAAGCAGCTGATGAGCTTTGATCCAGGGGAGTGGAGTGAGAGTTTAAGGAAAGAGTATCTTCTTGTCATCGAAGGATTCTTCTCTCTCCCTTTCCCTCTCTTCTCCACCACTTACCGCAAAGCCATCAAAGTATATTTGTTTTTCTTTTTCTCATTTCATTTTTCTTGTTTTTTTACACATTCATTTTTAAAACTAATTATATAATAAATATCTTGTATTTTTTAGGCGCGGAGGAAGGTGGCGGAGGCGTTGACGGTGGTGGTGATGAAGAGGAGGGAGGAGGAGAATGAAGGAGAGGAGAGAAAGAAAGATATGCTCGCGGCTTTGCTTGCGGCGGAGGATGGATTTTCCGATGAAGAGATTGTTGATTTCTTGGTGGCTTTACTCGTTGCCGGTTATGAAACAACCTCTACGATCATGACTCTCGCCGTTAAATTTCTTACCGAAACTCCTCAAGCTCTAGCGCAACTCAAGGTATTTTCGATGTTCGTAGACATGCGTTTGTGTTTTTTTTTTTTCTTAAAACAACTTTCTGAGAAAATTCGAAGTTAAAATTGAATTATTATTTTAAAAATATGATAAGCATATAGCGAATCAAAAACACGACACGTATGAATGGGATGTAGGTGTTATGTGGTTGGTTTGATTGCGATTCATCGGGAGTTAGTGATGATATTAATAATTTTAAGATTCGATCTATTACTGCATGCAATGCAAGCAGATATTTAAGGACCACCTGCGCATGTTTATTATGCTGCTTTTTTGGGGTTTTAGGGTAGAAAAAGGGTTTGATTTCTATATTTAAGAAAATCATTTTCTTTTTTTTGTGTGTTTTTGAAAAACTTAACGAAAAGACTGGAAAAAAATGGGAGTTAGCTGAATTAGAGAATACAATACTATATTAGTTCTATAACACGTTGATGTGTTATTGCCACTTAATATATATATTTTCGTTTGGGAGTATATATAGTTATAATTCCGTTTTAAGCTTATTTCAATTTATTATGTAATTAAGAGATGTGAGGAAGTAGTTGGGAAAAAACAAAAACAAACAAAATTTCATGTGAATGAGAGATGGGGAAAAAAAAAGGGTCAGAAACTACAAAATGGAACTATAATGATGTAAATGTTGGCCTGTAATTCTGTCCATCATTTACATTTCACACGGGTGTCTCGATTTGGTGAAATAATTATTATTATCTATATTACTATTATTATCATCATTTTCCATTTCTTTAAAGAGAAAAAAAAATGACATATGCGCACATCAATGAGCGGCTTAGGTTTTTCTATCTGGTTTTGTCTCCATTGAACTACTAGTTTACGTAGCAAGTTAGCACCAGTACAACTTAAGTCGGTTGGTACTAATAATTGAATATAGAAAAACAAAATAAAACAGTGACCTTTTGTTTTTCTTTCATAATAGTGTTTTGAATATAGCCTTCAATATTTGGTTAATTAATGGTTTGGTGAGAAGAAAGTTAAAATACGCGACATTAGCCGGGTAAGGCGATGCTAATAACTAATTCAATTTATTTATTGATATAGAAATATTATTTAATCAACAAATAAAATTATTTGAGAAACATACAAAATTGTTGACAAAAAAATCATACACACAAATTCTTAACCACTTAATAATAAAAACATACACAGGGAAGTCATGATGCATCCTTTAAATTTTACATTAAATTCTGGACCTAAGTTTTACTACATTCTTGTAGTATTTGTGTTTCTTCGATTAATTTCACATTTATAAGTCAAGCATTTTACTAAAATGGGGTTGAAGGTGAAAAGTGTAAAATAAATAAAACAGAAAATAGGCCAAAGGTACATTACCGTAAAAGTCAAAGAAGTCATTCTCGAACCTAGACAACATCATAGCCTCTGTTTTTGATTTTTTTATTATAATTAAGAAATGTGAAATGTTGTTGAAATAAGGAGTTACAGTCTCACAGATATGACCAGTTTGTCTCCTGAACCGAACGCATAATTACACTTTTACCAAACTTCATCTTTCTTTATGTTTGCCAACAACTTTCTTACTGGTTCGAATATCCCCCTAATAAATTTCTTTAAATTAAAGTTAAAAGTATTATCATAAATATGTTTATGTTGCGACCGACAAACTTTCATTCAATTTTATTGGTTATAATATCTTCTGAAGTATTTGTTGATGTCATTAGTTTTGTCTCTAAGGATGGTTTTTATAGTCACTAGATTTAGTGCGTCGTCGCTTAGTCCGAATATAACCAAATCTATGCCAAAGAACCGGGTCAAAGCTGTTGGACTTGTGACCTAATTATAATTTTGCTTTTAACCTTTATTTCGTTTAATATTTATTAAGTTGGTAATTTCGTTTGGTTGAAAAAATAGGAAGAGCATGAGAACATTAGGGCAATGAAGAGTGATTCGGATAGTCTTGAGTGGAGTGATTACAAGTCAATGCCATTCACACAATGTGTAAGTGTACTTACTTTAAGCTTCTAGCTATTGTCCTATCCTTTCTAGTCATTTCTCACTAATCTCTTACAAATATATTTTGTTCCAGGTGGTTAACGAGACTCTGCGAGTGGCTAACATCATCGGTGGTGTTTTCAGGCGGGCAATGACGGATGTCGAGATCAAAGGTAAATGAAAAATGAGTCAGTTTTTTAATCCAAAATGCGAAAAAGTTCTTACATATTAGAACCTGCAAAAACACAGGTTATAAGATTCCGAAAGGATGGAAGGTTTTCTCATCGTTTAGAGCGGTTCATTTAGACCCGAACCACTTCAAAGACGCTCGCACTTTCAACCCTTGGAGATGGCAGGTTTAGATTAAAGCCCTTTGGCCTTCTTGAACTTGGTTTGGGTGTATCTTCTTTGCATTCTTGATTTTGACTTATTAATTGAATGATGTAATTTTGATGAACAGAGCAACTCGGTAACATCAAGCCCATCAAATGTGTTCACACCGTTCGGTGGAGGACCAAGGCTATGCCCCGGTTACGAGCTGGCCAGAGTTGCACTCTCTGTTTTCCTTCACCGCCTAGTGACCGGCTTCAGGTATACCTTCACATACAAGATAATAGCCCTCTGATCCTTTTGAAAAGGCCTAAGACTGATTTGATTTTGTTCTGTTAATTTCCTGAGCAGCTGGGTTCCTGCAGAGCAAGACAAGCTGGTTTTCTTTCCAACTACAAGAACACAAAAACGGTATCCGATCATTGTGAAGCGTCGTGATGATGGCTTAGCCGCTACTTGAAAAAGAAGAAGAGACCAGAAAATCTTATTTATAGAACGACAGCATTTTTCAGGATTAACTTCTTCTTTTTGCTCCTCTTGGGTCTTAGAGTTGTTGGACAATAAAAGTACCATTACTTAAGCCTTTTGGCTCCTGTATATAATTATTACATTTGTTTACCTTATGTTTGCATAGATCCTTTATGCTTCAATGGTTCCAATATAAAGTAAGCTTGGCCACTTTTCGTTGTCGTTTGAGTTCCAAGGAATAGTTCGCAGAAAATGCCCATTTACAACAAAAAAGAGTTACTTCAAGTAGAACCGTAGCTTGATTAACAAACAAAACTTACAATGAGAGTTAGAAAAATCTCATGCAACTTGATTCAATATCTGAACAGAAGCTAGCTTACGTCCCAGTGTTACACTGACTAGATCAAACTACTTTCTTGTGACTTCAATGCTGATTCCACGATCTTGACCTTTTTGGAGTTATCGCTGTTCATGAGGGATAGTTTTGCGAGTGTAGATTGAAGCTGTGACATCTCTGTATCTTGGATGTAGTTTTTCTTTGAGTATTGCTTTTTCTGAGCACCCGCAACGACAGTGCTCTTGGGAGATTTTTGAGCTGATTTTCTCACTCTTGCTCTCAGTGTTTCAATGGATGATTGAAGCGCATCCACCTCAACTCCCACGAATTGATCTGCAGTGTTTCATTTGAAAAGAAGAAAAGATGATGAAATGGGATTCAGTAAATATATCTTTAGAGGACAAAATGTATGAGAAATATTTGATTTACCGAGCTCCGACTTAAATTCCCGTTCTGCTCTCGTCAACGGTTTTTTGTGTGTACCAGGCAAGCTACGGAGACGTTGCAAGCGTTGCTCAAGAGAATCATGTCTTTGAATTGCTTTGTCAATCCTTTTCTCCAACAAGGATTGGTTCTTCTCAACCTTAGACATTTTCTGATTTGCCTCAGATAGCCGCTGGTGTTGGTCATCGATTATCCTTTTCAGGTTAGGAGCATGATGCTGCAACTCGAAGTAGACCTGCCAAAAGTACAACGCTATCTCATTATTTTAATCATGGGAAAAGGAGTAGAAAACACAATGACGCTTTTGTGTTGGGTTTATATCACTTCTTTCTCACCTTGTGCGCATATTCGACATAGTTTTCATGGAAAAGCTTGACATAATGATGCAGAATTGATCGGCCTTCTACGGAATTGGCTGGAGTTGAACGCTGGTTAGGTAAAGCATGGGGAGCAATTCTTACTTTGGGACCTGCAAGGAGGTCCTTGCTTATGATGCACGGGGGATCTGGCTCTCTCTTTTCTATTGCGCTGGAGGACTCTATCTTATCTGTACTGACATGAATTGGAAGCAAGAGATCCCAAGTTTTCATCTCTGCCACAATGCATTCTCCTGAGGATAAGAGTGCAATGATCCATGCATACCCAAACGAATCTGACAGAGGTACAAAGCCCAACAGAGAAGATACGGAGGATTCGTCTTGGCATGTACTTAGCACAGTGTGAACAGATGGCGTTTTGAGAGCTTCATCTTTTCCCGTGGCCTGACTTGTGAAGGGAAGAGAGTGTAAGACTGTCGAATCAATGCCACCGTCGTGTAGGGAGTATATTCGTTCTGGCAAAAGAGAGTCGGCAAACAAGGTAACAAGAGAACCACCTTCACGCTTAGTGGGTAGAGCCAAATCAACCATTGCTAGCCTTAACAGTGGTGGCGGATGCCCTAACCAAACAGTGTGATCAAGCGGTAGGTTTGAAGTTGCTACTGGAAGCTCACCTCCGTTTGACTCACAAATCATTGCAACTCCTTGAATTTTGTTGTGGGAGTTCATACGAAGGCGAGATGAGCTACCCGAGATCCAAACTGGCTGGATTTCATCGACCAGAGCGTCAACCTGTAATTGTCCACCACTCCAAGCAGTTACCAGAATCGAATCTTTGCTGACAAGATTATACAACAGGCTCACTGCCCGGCCTTTACATTCTGTCTCCCTCACAGCGAGATCTTCATCTCCTTCACCACTCGATGCTTTGTATAAAGGTCCCTGTACGCAAGGAATACAAGATATCAGGATTCAAAGGCAAGCGATATATGCACAATGAACACTTGGGAAATAGGTTTCAGCTCTTTTTTGTCTAATCTGTTCTACGAAACAAGGCAAGGGGGATAAATAATTGATGAGGGCCACTGGCTAATAACTAAAAACTTAGAACATTAGTGGATCAACCAAAAATCGACGATGAGGAGTAATTTAGAATCTTACATAACAAACCCAAAAGAGAGGAGGAATCCTTACCTGTAGAGCCAATGATGCATCAAGTAACGCGTAAGGATGAGCTTTCACTACCACTATATTATCACCTCTAGTTCCTTGTTCAGTCAAATCTGGAAATACAGCTTCCAACCAATCAATTGCCAGACTGGAGTTGTTAACAGCTATCGAGTTGGGTGACTTAACCCCAAGCATATTAGCATCGTTGTAAATCTCCATTATCGATTCCCATTTGTAAATACTGTTGCAATATACATACGAAGCACCTTAGTCAACCAAAATCGTTAAACACGAGACAAGACGAAGTACTAAAACATCTTTCATGACTTATAAAAGGTTTGGAATACGGGAGGATAGTCAGTGGACGTAATGCCTTGTCTACAGGGCTTCAGCGTGAACAGACTATAGATTTATCAAAAGGAAGACCCAACTGAATTTTAACTCTTAGAAGCTTATATAAGCTAGAGAGCGTAGATTTATGATGTAATACAGTTTTACGAGAATCAATACTGTCATGTTCAAGTAACGACAAAAAAGTAGATTATATATTGAACTACCCTGGAAACTCAGCGTACAAGATACAAATTCAAGCGATATCCTATGGGAAAATGTATCCAAGTATTCTTAGAAAGGAATGAACATCAGAAAGAACCATAATTTTCCTACCTTCCAAATGGCACAACTGGACACAGGATATAAACCGAGCCATCAGTGAATAATATAAAGACCTGTACAATTTTTAAGGATTCGGTCAAGTACTATATATATAGTAATCCTCAAGGATCTGTTTGGAAAGAGAATTGAACTTACAGTAAATCTATCCCACAGATGATCTCCACCGAAACTGAAATCAGCAGGATAAATTGATGAAGCAGTTCTAGATCTTCCCGGCTCAACAGGCTGTAGATAGTATTCTTGTTCTGGTACCTCAGCATCTGAAGACAAGTCGAAAAGTCTAGCAAAAACATTTGTAGCATCGTGTCAATTCTAAAAATTCTCTAATATGTTTCCAAAAGGATATTCATCAATATATTGACTATCAAAAGAACCAAGCCGAAAAGATTGTACCTGAAAACAGCGTCCGAGGATAGAATTCCCAAATGGGTGTCACTATCAGGGTGCCACGATGCTTGTAGCAAGTGTATGGCAGTGTCACCACTAGAATAGATTTCTGAGCCAATAGAAACTACCCTGCAAACCACAGATCATGAAGTGAAAACGTTATAAACAAGCAGAAGCCCATCAAAATCTTATTAAGCCAACGTAGGTCGAAGGAGGAGTACCTGCAAATAACATTGTCTTGTATCGCAGAAGCACGTCCAAAAAGGTACATTACACATATCCCATCAGAGCCGGCAAGAAGTACAGCTGATCCAGACTTATTGATGGAGATTTTGCTAACAGTAAACGTCAGCTGGAGATCTGGTTGCATCACCTAATTCATCAGTAAGAAATTGTTTTAGGCTTTTCATACTCCAACACTCTTTGCTAAACCTAATTAGTTCTACTTTCTAAGGAGAGAGAGAGAGATTAAAGAAGGACCTTGGAAGGCACTGCGGCGAGGACGGAGGTTGGTTCAGGTTCACCTAAGCGCAGAGACAATCGGTGAAGGAGATACCGTCTGGAATCCCAGTAGTAGAGCCTCGATTCTCCGTCCCAAGCCATGAAATTCCTCGGAAACCGCTGCGACGAAACTGGTTCAACCTGGGAGGAGGGAAGAGGAGCGAAAACCGGGTGGCTCTCGAGAGGGACCCACCGAACCGGCTCTTTGGGTGTCGGAGATCGCCTTGGTTCCGGTGTATCCTCTGATTCCTGGAAGTTAAATCTCATTCTCTCTCACTTCACTGAATCTATGTTGGTCGGCCGGAGGTGCGGAAGAGCGGGAAGAGAAGGGAAGGAGGAGAGTCGAGCGAACCAAGAAGAAGCAGATACAGTTGAAACGACGTCGCGGAAGTTCTCTACTTCAAGCCATGTCAGCATCTTAACTCAATGGGCTGGGCTTTTTCTCGGCCCATTATTAAATTGTTCAAAGGAAACAAATCGATAATAAAACAAAGGGAAAGAAAATCGGGACGTTTTAAATAAAAAAGAAATCTAATCTGAACCCTAAATCATCGTCGCCGTGGTCTTCTCCGCTTCCACCGTCGTTTCCATCGTCCCTGATTTTCGTTATATTCGTCGTTGGCCTCTACCTTCGGTGCGTTCTTGTCTCCTGCATCTAACCGTTTCATATTGTAACTTTTGATCTGTGAACTTCTTACTTGTCATTTCTCTAGATTTATCATTGTGGAAATTTTATAGGAATCAAATGTAGGGTTAGCATTTTTGGTTCATAGCTTGGGATAGTGTTGTATGGTTCCACGGGTTAAGATGGGTTTGTAAAACGGGTTTCTCATTGGAATATATCATCTTTGTTCCTTATTCACAAAATTGTGAGAAAGATGATTTTTTATGGTCATTCTGCTATGCTTTAATGTTTCATCTGCAAGTACTTTGGCTTTAACATGATCTTCTGTGATGCAGGTCATAAATAATAACTTTAAGAGAAGGAAATGGAGAACTTGGAAGATCTGAAAATTATGGCGGAGCAGTGGTCGAATCAAGGAATTGAGTATCTTCAGAAGATTCCACCGCCTCAGCTGTATGCCGCTGTTGGCCTTCTGTTGTTGACAACCATTTTGCTCCTATCCAGTATGTAACTGTCACCACATTCTTCATCTCTTGATCTTTGGTTGTTAGGGCGTTAGTTTTGACATTTATGCAATATCTCTCGTTTGGCATTGATGTATAGCCTCTTCTTATAAATGTCCTCAATAGTTTTTCATTGTTATGTCCAGTTTCCACTGTTGAGGAGGTTAATGTTTCTCAAGCTACCATTTTAGATTTGGGACTAATGCAGAGTATCATCAGCTCGTTGGTTGTAAATTTGTTTGTGTATTGACTAGAATTGCTAATGTAATGTCGGAGGTCTATGCAATATTTCTATTTGATTATTTACATAAGTGTATTTGATTCCTTTGTTGTTAAACTTTCATTCTTGCTGGCTCATGCAGTTCGCTTGGTCAGACGTACCAAATCCAACACTGTACTCCTTTCTGGGCTGAGCGGAAGTGGAAAGACTGTGCTCTTTTATCAAGTGCGTATTTTGGCTTCACCTGGATTTTGTTTAAGACTTCTAGAAATCTAATGTAGTTATGTGTCACTGATGTCCAATCCAGCGTAAATGACTAGGTGATTGATTTGTATTTATAACATGATAATTGTTTGATTGTCAGCTCCGAGATGGATCATCGCATCAGGGCACTGTAACATCAATGGAACCGAATGAAGGCACATTTGTTCTTCACACTGAAAACGCTAAGGTAAAGATTCTTACTTTGGCCTGTTCTAAATGACACCTGTAGTTGATTGTGATGCATGCATCAACACATAACCAATCCATGTCTCGTGTTTCTTCTACGTGACAGAAAGGAAAAATCAAGCCTGTTCATCTTGTTGATGTTCCTGGGCACTCTCGACTTCGACCCAAGTTAGAAGAATTCTTGCCCCAAGCAGCTGCCATTGTGTTTGTTGTGGACGCTTTGGAGTTCCTCCCAAATTGTCGTGCAGCATCAGAGTATTTTTTTCAAACTCTTTCTCTCTCTATTACACATGCAAGAGACATGTTTACATCGAGGAAGCACAAGCGTAACAAGTGAGCCATTGCCATGTTTTTGTATGGTGACAGGTACCTATACGACATTCTGACCAATGCCAACGTTGTCAAGAAGAAGATACCAGTCCTGCTTTGCTGTAACAAGACGGATAAACTCACTGCACATACCAAGGAGTTCATCAGGAAGCAGATGGAGAAAGAAATGTAAGATTATCAATTTTCTGAACAAATCAATTCTTGTATATAAGCCAATCTTCCCCCGTGTAAAGCCAGTCATCATTTGTTAATGAGTTTTCTTTTTTTTTTGCTCTCAGTGAGAAACTGAGGTCTTCAAGGAATGCCGTATCTACAGCTGATATAGCCAATGACTTCACCATTGGAATCGAAGGAGAAGTGTTCTCCTTCTCGCATTGCTGTAACAAAGTCACCGTCGCTGAAGCATCTGGACTAAATGGAGAAACCGTTCAGGTCCAGGACTTCATTCGAGAATACATCAAACCCTGAGACATGTACCTCCGTAGATTGAATCTTGTCATAAGATTTTTATGCCTTTTTCTGTGACTTTGATTTGAGTTTAGATTTCGTTTGTATATGAGTTCTTATCAGAGATTTTCGGATTAGTAGCTGTATTTTCAAGTTGGATAATTTGTTTTTAAAATCAGAATGATCTTCGACCAAAAGAAAAAAAAAATCAGAATGATCTAAAGAAATTCCACAAGGCGAAGAAGAACAATGCTTCATTGTTGTAATGAAAAATAATGAATACACAACACGAGAAATATATCTTCGTTTTTGACAATATCAAAGCATTTGGTGAGACTCCAACAGGGTGAGATCCTCTATTAGCTGAACGCAAAAAAAAGACAGAATTGGATTTAGATTTGAACCTGTCGAAGAGAAAACTGTAAAAGCGAACTTTTAAGACAAAAAGTCGGTTAGAAACGGTAGGTACTGTTTGGTGTGATTCGTCATTACAAGGTCCACGAGAATATCACGTGACCTCTTAAGTTGGTTGGTTTTTCTTTCAAAAGCTAAAGTCATCGCCTTTTGCCCTGTTTTAAGGAGGAGATGGGGA
>KE154303.1:56271-74662 GCA_000411075.1 Sisymbrium irio | reverse complement strand
GAACCTCCACTTCCGAATTCCGGTGGAAATCACCGCCACAGCCACATCCACATCCTCCGCCGCAACAACAAATCATTTCCGATTCGGATTCTGATTCAGGATCCGATTCAGATAACCATCAGCATCGCCACAATGATGTATCCAACTCCATCTTCAAAGCTTACCTCGATTGTCACTCATCTTCATCTCCGTCCTCCATTGACCTTGCCAAGATCCAATCGTTTCTCGCTTCGTCTTCCTCCGGTGCTGTGTCTTGCCTTATCTGCCTCGAGCGGATCAAACGCACCGATCCCACCTGGTCCTGCACTTCCTCATGCTTCGCCGTCTTTCACCTCTTCTGCATCCAGTCATGGGCTCGTCAGTGTTTAGAGCTACAATCCGCACGTGCAGTCACGCGACCGTCCTCCACTCCGAACGAACCAGAGGCGCTCTGGAACTGTCCGAAATGTCGATCGTCGTATCAGAAATCAGAGATCCCAAGGCGGTACCTTTGTTACTGCGGCAAGGAGGAGGATCCCCCGGCAGATAACCCATGGATCCTGCCTCATTCTTGCGGTGAGGTCTGCGAGCGTCCCTTGAGCAACAAATGTGGTCACTGCTGCTTGCTCTTGTGCCATCCTGGACCTTGTGCCTCTTGTCCCAAGCTCGTCAAAGCTAAATGCTTCTGCGGTGGTGTTGAAGACGTTCGTCGATGCGGACACAAGCTATTCTCTTGCGGAAACGTCTGCGATCTTGTCTTAGATTGTAATATCCATAAGTGTAGAGAGATTTGCCATGATGGTGACTGCCCACCGTGCAGGGAACGTGCGGTTTACAGGTGTTGTTGTGGTAAGGTGAAGGAGGAGAAGGATTGCTGCGAGAGACTGTTTAGGTGTGAGGCTTCATGTGAGAATAAGCTTAACTGTGGCAAACATGTATGCGAGAGAGGCTGTCACTCTGGAGAATGTGGACTGTGTCCTTATCAGGGAAAGAGGAGTTGTCCCTGTGGCAAGAAATTCTACCAAGGCTTGTCTTGCGATGTTGCGGCGCCTTTATGTGGCGGCACTTGTGATAAAGTTCTTGCTTGTGGCTACCATAGGTGTCCGGAGAGGTGCCACCGTGGTCAGTGCCTTGAGACTTGCAGGATTGTGGTTAATAAGTCTTGCAGATGTGGAGGAATGAAAAAACAGGTGAAAGAGGGGTTTTTTTTTTTTTGCCTTTTATGTTTTGGAATTTGTGGATATCGTCTTGCTTTATAGTCAAATCGATTGTTGATGGAATGGTTTTTTGGGGAACTTAATCTAGAGTAGGTTCCTTGCCATCAAGAGTTGGTGTGTGAGAGGAAATGCCAGAGAGAGAGAGATTGTACGCGCCATACATGTAGACGCCGTTGTTGTGATGGTGAATGTCCACCATGCTCAGAGGTATGTGCCTGTGTTTTCGTTCTTGTCTTGTAGTCTATTGTCATGGTTCTCACTTGGCATCTAATTTCGAAACTTTCAGATTTGTGGAAAAAGACTCCGTTGCAGAAACCATAAATGCCAGTCTCCTTGTCACCGGTATGTTCTTAGTAGCTTCTATTCTAATTTATTTGCCCGTCTGCTTTCTAATTGGAAACTGACGTTATGATTGATTTAACATTCTGTATCGTAAGATATTAACTCATACACGTGGAATGGCGTTACTTGTTGCTGTGTTCATTGCAGAGGCCAATGTGCTCCCTGTCCAATAATGGTATCGATATCATGTTCTTGTGGTGAGACGCATTTCGAGGTGAGACTTAGGATTTGTTAGTGAATAATTCCTGATACTATGAAGCGAGTCTTGTTACTTCCATTGTTATTGTGGATCTATAGATTGTTCTTAATTTTGGTTGGATGCAATTAATGAAAGAAGGAGATATTGCTTACACCTAAAAAACGTGACTACAAGCTTATATTTTCTAAATTTTCTTTAGAAAAATTATCATGAGGCCTTGTTTGGTCTAGGCCTGCCAACCATATGTGATGACTTCATGCCTATTGTTATAGTCTTAGAGATATCTTCGTGGCTGTCTCTTTTCGTGTTCGCAGGCGTTCGAATGTTTGATACTCTTACAATGCAGTACGATGTTTTATGTGGTTCAGGTACCCTGTGGCACTGAAACTAATCAGAAACCTCCTAGATGCCGTAAATTATGTCATGTAACCCCTTTATGCAGGCATGGACAAAACCAAAAGGTAGCACAGGAATTAGAATAAGGCTTTTATAATTTCATTTTTTTGCCCAGTGGCTGTTTTCATTTCTGAAATATTCGGAATTGATGTCATGTATTTATGCAGCCACATAAATGCCACTATGGTCCTTGTCCTCCATGTCGACTCCCTTGTGATGAAGAATACCCATGCGGGCACAAGTGCAAACTAAGGTTTCTCATCCTCGTGTCTTTCTCATTCATTTTTTTCTTCCCTAATTTCTGATCTTTACCCTTCTTATAAACATTGATTTTTTTGTGCTTCTTCTGACATAGGTGTCATGGTCCTAGACCTCCACCAAACCGAGAATTTATGATTAAACCGACAAAGAAGATGTTAAATATACATGCTGAGTCTACACCGGGTTCTCCCTGCCCTCGTTGTCCAGAGCTTGTCTGGAGGCCCTGTGTAGGCCACCACCTGGCAGCAGAGAGAATGGTTAGTCTGAATTCTCTTTTATATTAATTATTTCAAATGCATGTCCAGTTTCAAACTTGATAACTGTCTTTTGTGGACTTGGAGATCAACTTTTTTCCGACATTTGATATGGTTTTGTTTTTCTTGGCTTAGATGGTTTGCTCTGACAAGACTCAATTTGCATGCGATAATTTATGCGGAAACCCTCTTCCATGTGGGAACCATTACTGTACGTTTACCTGTCATCCCCTGGACATTAGAAGTTCATCATTGGATAAAAGAAGTGAGTCCTGTGAAAAGTGTGAAGTCCGCTGTCAAAAGGTACTTCTGTTATGTTTTAGATCTCACCACTTGTCCGACTTTTGTCACAATAAGCTTATATTTGTTGATGTTAAAAGCTCTTTATGGGGTCAGTTGGTAAGAGGAAAGACTTCCTTATCTTTCATACTAATGTGCAGGAGAGAACACCACGATGCCAACATGCCTGTCCTCGACGATGCCATCCCGAAGATTGTCCACCTTGCAAAACTCTAGTAAAGAGATCATGTCACTGTGGCGCGATGGTGCATGCATTCGAGTGCATTTACTACAATACATTGTCTGAGAAGGACCAAACAAAGGCCCGCTCATGCCGGGGACCTTGTCACAGGTAACTAACACGCTGGTGCTGTATTTTATGTGTTTCACTTTTTCAATTTGAACAACTAAGGGTTTTTCCTTGTGGTTGTTCCCAAGCTCTGGCTTTTTTCTCTTTTTTTTGAACTGAATAAGACTATTAGAGAACCACAGTTTTGAATCTAGAAGATATTGATGTTGCAGAAAATTGCCAAACTGTACGCATCTGTGTCCGGAGATATGTCATCCTGGGCAGTGTCCATCGCCAGAAAAGTGTGGGAAAAAGGTAATGTTTTCAAGACGCCATGATGTAACTGCGTTGTGTAGATTTCCGTACAGTTTATATTCATTAGGGATGTTGTCACGTTTACAAGTTGGATCTTACTTGCCTCTGATATATTTTCATGGATCAAGGTGGTTGTTCGGTGCAAGTGTCTAACTTTGAAGAAGGAATGGTTATGTAAAGATGTTCAAGCAGCCCATAGGGTCACAGGTGCTGATCTTAAAGATGTGTCAAAAAACCAGTTTGGTGTCGGCCTACTGCCCTGCGATTCCAAATGTAAGAGCAAACTACAGATGGCTGAATCGGTGTTACAACAACGGAATGTCAAAGAGATTGAGGTAAGCTGAAGTAATAGGCAGATCTCAGAATATTAATCTCACTCTCACAAAACGCTCTTCTAATCAAACATCGTAGGAGAAGGAAGAGCCTAGTGGGAAAAATGCAACAAAGCGAAGGAAAAGGCGTGAACGGGGTCAAGACATTAAGGAGACCTCAAGGCTTCAGGTAATTTATCTCTTTTGACATCTGAGAATGACACATGTATGTCTCATATTGATATATCTTAGAGTTAAGAGACCACCTGGTTTTTGGGTTTTTTCTCTGCAGAAACTAGCTGTTGCCACAAAGAAGGTAGCGATGTTGGTGATGTTGATTGCTGTTATAGTCGCTGTTTCATACTACGGTTATAAGGGGATCTTGTGGCTTTCCGATTGGATGAATGAAGTCGAAGAACAAAGACAAAAGTCTAGAAGGTACCCGCGAATCTGAAATCGTATCGAGAGTTCTTGCTTCTCAAGCTTTGAACCTGATGCTGTCCAGTTACAAGACACATTTGATATGTTTTTGTGGTTTTGTCACCGAAGATATTTCGAAGGAGATTAGAGAGATTTTGAGTTAGTTGGTTTTATTGGCTATCTTCTCTTGCTTGTAGCATTTTGATAGTTTGAAATAGCAGAACTTGCAATATATGTATTTTTCATATCTAAAAATAAAATTTCATAAAACTATACACTATAGTTTTAGAACAATTTGAATAAATGAATCCTTGTGATGTAATCAGTATAAACAAAAAATAATTGACCTGAAAAAGAAACGAGGCGAGGAAATGACATGATTTTTCAAAGTCTTGGTAGTATTTTAGATACATACAGTCATACATAATGTTATCGATACATAACACAATTGTTAGATCAGATGGGCCTGAAGCATGATGGGTAGACGTAGAAGTGGCCCAATAAAGGCCCTAGATTCATAATAACTCTTGTTGCGAAACGCTCTCTCCTCCTATTTCTTCCAACGCTCTCAGTCTCTCTCTCTCACTACGCATTGGGTTTTGGAAGCCATTGCAACTGACTTCGAAACAAACCGTGTTTTCATCTTCCCCGTAGAAACGACGTCATGGACCGTCGTATAGCTTCATCTTCCTCAGTTAGCGAGGATTGCATCATCCCTAGTACCGTTGAAGAAATCTTCATGGATTATATAGGTCGTCGCATCGGCTTTTTCCGAGCTTTCTTCAGAGGTAAAGCGGGAATCCCATTCTCTCCTAATTCCTATATATTTATTTTTCTTGTTCTTTACGTAATCTTATCTTCTTGTTCATTCTTTCTTCTTTGCATGTGTGTTTACCAGATCCTAAAAGACTCTACTTTTCATGCGGTCCGGGTACCATTTCTTGGAGCTTTCACTCTGTTCTTGACTCCTCTCTCTCTCTGCCTTTACATTTTTTGTGTTTGTGTTTGTAGAAAAGGGGAATATTTGTTTATACGCACACCCGAATGGGTCATGGGAGTTGAGTTATCCAACCTTGGAGCTGCCTCTGCCTCCAAAACTTCCCGAGCCAGTGCTTGGAATCAACTTCGTCAGAGATTGGTTCTTCTTTGGTGATTGGCTTGCGTTTGTCTCTATCTTTTGTGATTCTTGGCTGCTCTCTCTTGTTTCCTTCTTCAGTGCTCGCCTTAGCCGTGATGACAGGTGTTTCAATATCATCCTTAATTATGCTTTTTACGTTGCAATTTAATACTTGTGGAGAGAAAGGTGGATACTTGTGTGTGACTTTGGAACTCTGTATCATGACCTTGGCACTACTCAAGTTTGTATGGAATGTGATCGAGGGCGATATGCATCAATCGCTGCTGCTTTAGTTTATTCAATATCCTAGAACCTGTGCTAGGAATGATCATAATTCATTTTAATTACTATTAGTGTCTCGTTACTTTTTCCTGGTAACAAAAATCGGTTTTACAACGGATTTATTGAATGCAAGAAAAGCATGTGGTGGTTTAAGGAGTAAATATGTTATTATGGCTAATGGTAAATATGTGCTTACTTGGGAACTATATTTTTCTGGAAATTCTATATCTTGTATGGCTATGGTAAAACATGAGATCCACTTAATCGTTTTGGTTGCATGTGTGGTAGTATATAGTTTTGCTAAAGCATTGATGAAACTTTCCTTTGGCGATATATATATCTCAGGAGAAGTTCTCACTTAAAAATCTAGCTAGTTTTCTGTCAGTGTGTGTGTGTGTGTGTCGAGTTTCTGTTCACGCTACGCGTAGCTTTGCATATGCCATTCATGCATATTACCATTCTCGCTCCTGTGTCTATCAATTTATATTGTATGCTCCTCTATTCATTGAGCAGGAACTGCCTATTCGACATGATCAATGATCTCCCAACTCTCTATGAAGAAGTGACAAAATACCATCCAAATCAACAATCCATGCATCGCGGAAGCAAATCCAGAGACGGTACAAATTGAACTCAGTTGATAATCCAATATTTTGTCCTGTATAGACATATTGTTGAGTGTACAGAAAAACTCAATGAGATACATAGAGATAGAGAGAGCTCCAACCTTTTTTTCTTTGTTTTTTACTTTTGTACGGGGAAGTATTAAACGACAAGGTATTTGCATTAGCTGCTTCATGAACTCCCATCTAAAGCAAAGAAAAATCGAGACATTATATCAATTGAAATACTTGATTTCTCTTAGCCTCCAACTATAGAGTTTGTAAGCTACTCCAGTAAACGATTGTTTCACAAATCAAGGCTGCAAGTAATCTCTGTCCTTTTTCGAAAACAGAGCAGACACAAATGTCTCTCATGTATCTATCACAACTGTATGCAGTGTAAATTTGTATACGAATGAAAAATCAAGAAAAAAACAGAGGAAAAGTTTCATAAATTTTCTGGTGTATCGAGTGTAATAGTCTTTGTTCAGTAGTGTCGATCGAATACGCTTTAAGCTCTGACTCAAAATCCAGATCTTCTTCTGGTAAAACCGAAAGGATCATCATCTTCAGTCTTGACCATAAAAACTGGTTTTGCTTACGCCATCAAGTCTGGTAAGTGAGAGCCGACTGAGAACTTGAGCCATCTCTTTTTCTCCACTTGTTTCAGACACGGTTGCAACACAAGCCCAATCACTATAGCCGCAAGGCTCACCCCTGCAACTTTGAGAGACGAAAACGCTGCAATGACTCCGATAAGCACGGTTGGAGGAATGCACATGAGGATCGATCCCAAAACCCCTACAGGTATCTTGAAAGGCCTTGATGCAGCCGGATATTTCATCCTTAACCTCACAAACGCTATAAACTCCAAAACCATTCCAAAACAGTATAACAAATTCTCCGCAGCCACAATCTCTTGGAAGCTTAGCCATGACAAGAGAATCACACCAGAGGCAGAGAACAGTATCCCGACCCACGGAGTTCCGTAGCGCGATCTTTTGGCAAAGACCTCGGGAAGCATCCCGCGCTCAGCCATTCCAAGAAGCTGAAACGAATCACTGCTCATTTCAGCCAAAAACATTCCCATGTTCGATGTCGCAGCTGCAGCTTGAATCCACCATCCCAACCAAGCTCCTCCTATAACTTTACCTATATCGGCAAAGTAACCATCAGTCCATAGCTTCTGATCAAGAGGCACAGCTCCTGTCCCTGTCAGAACAGGGAAGATGTAAGAGAGGACAACAAGAAGCAGAGCATAAAACAGAGCTCTCGGTAACGTTTTGCGCGGGTTATCAACTTCTCCCGAAAGGGTGCTGATGGAATCCCAGTAGTTGAGGTTCCAGAAGAGAGTGTTGAGATACAAGCTCCAGTCAACGCCTTTCATCTTCTTGCTAACGACAAGCCATCTCCAAGGCTGGAGCTTTGGAATCGACATGAAAGACATGACCACAAAGGGAAGGATGGAGAAAACGCCGAACAGAACAGCCGCTAAACCCACTATGCTTAAACCCCTGTAGTTCAAGTAAGTCAAGGCAGCAGTCAACGCCAGAATGGCAGCGACTCGAGGGAGTCCACCGCCGAGAATCGGGATACCGGATTTGAGATAGTCGAGGAAGAGAATGGGATACAGAGCGTTGTCGATGACGCCGCTTAGCCACTTAACCCAACCTTGTTGAAATCCCCAGTAAGGTCCTATAGCGGAAGAGACCCACACGACGTAACCCCCGTTCTCTGGGAACATTGTTCCCATCTCTGCGGTGATGAGTGCTTCAGGGATACTCCATATGAAAGGGAAGACGATGAACCCAAGAATGGCTAACAACGGTCCTGCTGCTTTCACACTGTCTTCAATCCCAAAGGGACCGCCTGAGACCTCGTAGAATATCAAGAAAACTAGTGGAAGCACCGATATTTTACGGATATTGTTGGCGGGTCTCGCCGGAGACGGAGGAGTCACATCGATGCTGACGTGTCCAGTTTGGGTAGGAGGAGGTGGGTTAACGGTTTCGGTGGAGATTGTTGGCTTCTGCGCGTCGGAGTCCAGGCTCAAGGAGGTAAGTTCAGTCATGAAGGAGGAGGAGGAGGAGGAGGAGGAGTAGCACAAGTTGAATCTAAGAGTGATAGTATTACTGAGGAAGTTGCTTCGATATGCATCAAAACAGAGACGTGAGAACAAACCAGGCAAAATAAGAGCTTCAATATCCAATAAGTTAAAAAGTGCGTTACGCTTTTACCACACTTTATGAGATTGGAAACAATACACAGAATCGCTTTCGTCGTTGAATTTTTACCAGTTTTTTAGTTGAATCCAAATACAGAAAGGATTTTGCAGAGACCTACACCTAACCGATAAGTTTAATATTAAAAAAGTGAATGTTAGATAACGATGAAAAAATTAAGAATAAACGTACAAATTTAGTAATTTAGCTACTCCAATCCTAAATAATAAACTGGGTATACATGAATTTTTTTTGGTCTACTGAGCAAAGAAAAATCTTTTTTATAATTAGATATCCATCTTTCCCTCTTCTCCTCTTGTCATTTTAATTATTACATGTATTAAATTATTAAATCAAGTAATAGATGTAATTAAATAATTTGATATATTAATAATGATTTATAAATTTTAAAATCAAATTTGCTGTACACATAAAACAATATAAATAGATATATTTTAAAAAAATAATAATATTAAAAATTTTAAAATTATAAACCACAAAATTATAAAATATAAATAATAAAAATTAGATCAAACTTAAGTTCAATTATGATTGATGTTTTATAATTTAAGATATTTCATGGATAGTTACATCAATAATACAAGATATTTGAAGTTATTATGAAGTGATTTAGTGTATTTTAATAATAATTTACTACTAAAATGAATGTTGATCACAAAAAAAAACAGATTAAAAAAACAGTTTAACCCATTACAATTATAAAACTTCAAATATTAATTTGATTGATCAAACAAATAAATTAATTTGATTTAATATATAAAAAGATATATCTTGATATGTTCCTTTGGAAGTAATAATGAAACAACTTCAACTTTTCATCTAGTATTACATCACAAATGTTGTGTAGTTATCTGAATATCCTGTAATGCGCTCTAAATTTTTAGATACTAGAGGTGAAATGTTGTTGGTAATGATTAGATTTGGCTTTGAGAATATATTAAACCAGTTGTCAATAGGTAGATTGTGAACATACCCTTCAGTCCTCCAAAGTGGTGAACACAACCAAGTGTTTACATGTTAGACAAGACAAAAATAAATTTATGAAAAAAAAAATTATAACCAATCAAAAATTTATTTATTACGCCAGAAATAATTAAATTTCCAGATTTAATCAAAATATAATTAAAAAAATTGTACAAAATATGTGCATTAGCTATTATGGAAGTGAACTTATATAAACTTGATAATTGCATTTTCTTTTTTTTTAAATGCACATAATATTTTCATTTGTTTGTTTGTTTCCTATTCTACATCGTTTTTGACATGTATTATGTTAATAATAATTTAATCTTATTTTAAACTATAAATATTTCTCTTTTATTTTAAATTTAATTAAATAAACAAAATATGTTAAAAATGTATAAAAACAATCCCGCACATAGACGGAATCATTAGCTTCCCCTACTCCCCTAGTAATCATAATTTTACAGAAATCTAAAAAAGCTTATGCATTTCCAAGTTAAGTTATCATTTTCTTTTTTTGGATAAATGTTTCATTATAGCTTAAATATTAACCATGTCAGTCTTTTTTGCGGTAGCATTACTTAGCTGAAATAAATAAAAATTAACTCTAAAACCAAGCCGAAGAAAAATTAAGTTATAGTAAGTAAGTAAACTTTAGGAAAAATCCTTCTAAAAAACTTTAACATGACAAGGAGGGATAACGTTTAGCATCAATTAAGTTACCTAGATGATCAGGTTAGCCTTGTTTACATGGGCCTGGCCCATCTTAATCTGAAGTTTTTGCCTTTTCATTCGTATAAATTATTAACCTGATCATATTTTTTTGCCAACTTCAGATTAGGCCAGGCCCATGTAAACAAGGCCTAATAGAAGGCCTTGAGTTCTACTCGCTGACGCGACCAAACTCGAGACCTGAAAAAAAACAAAACTTGATTGTATTGTTCTTCTTCTTACATACATCTCTCTCTCTCTCTCTTCATGTCCTAACGCATCGGGTGGGTTTTGAAAACCGACCTCAATCCATCTTTAGCACCACTGATCTATCTACCTCTTAATTAAGGTCACTTACTCTCACCTCTAGAATTTGTGTTTGCTTTGCCTCTACACTACATCTCTCTCTATGGCTGCCGAGTCCTCTAACCCTCGCACCGTCGAAGAGATCTTCAAGGATTTTAGCGGTCGTCGCTCTGGTTTTCTTAAAGCTCTCTCCGTAGGTAGACCACAACCTCCTCTCATTATCTCTCGTAATTTTCTTCCAATTCCGTGCCTACTTCCTTTGGCATTTTATTTACGTAATTTCTTCTTTCGTACTTTCCTTACCAGATGTTGACAAGTTCTACTCTTTATGCGATCCGGGTAAGTGAGGCTTCTCGCTTCTCCTTCTTCTCTCCTCCCCCCCCTCGTCATTTTTGGATCTGTCTTTCTTATTTTCATGGATAAGCTTCGTAAAAAGATAACCTTTGCTTTTGAGAGATTGGTCTTTCTGCTTCACATTTGTGACTTTTTTATGTGTTGAAGAAATGGAGAATCTTTGTTTGTACGGACACCCTAATGGGACATGGGAAGTGAATCTCCCAGCTGAGGAAGTGCCTCCTGAGCTCCCTGAGCCAGCGCTTGGAATCAATTTCGCGAGAGATGGTATGCAGCGTAAAGACTGGCTTTCCTTGGTTGCTGTCCATAGTGATTGTTGGTTGCTCTCTGTTTCTTCCTACTTTGGCGCTCGCCTCAATCGCAATGAGAGGTATGCAACTCTCCTTTTGCGTATTGTGTCTTGCTTGGTATCTTATTATAATGTCTGAACAATCAACAGTGACGACAACAAGGGTTCTGTAGGATGAATTACGTAAACCTTTGTGAGAGTACTGTAATCAATTTTGTTGGAATTTTAACAATATATTCAGTTTCCTTTTTACGCTATGTTTCTTATGAGTATTTAAGATGACATGCTTGATGTACATCAGTTTACATATCCGAATGGCTTATGAATATAAGCATACTGCTCTGAGTTTCATGCTAATGTCTCTATGCGCTTACATTGTACTCTCCATTCGTTGAGCAGGAAACGCCTATTCAGTCTGATCAACGATCTCCCAACTCTCTTTGAAGTAGTGACCGGTAGGAAGACCATCAAAGATAAACCAAGCATGGATCTCGGAAGCAAATCCAAAAATGGCGTAAAGGTACAGAAATGAACTCTTTGCTCTTTACCATCCCAAAAGCCAAGGTCCACCCTTTTTGGTGTATTCTACTTACAAATCTTTTCCGGTTTGGTGTAGAGATCATTTGAAGGACAGACGAAGAGCACACCGAAATTAATGGAAGAGAGCTACGAAGACGAAGAAGACGAACATGGAGACACCCTCTGTGGAAGCTGTGGAGGAAACTACACAAACGACGAGTTCTGGATATGCTGTGATGTGTGTGAACGTTGGTACCATGGAAAGTGTGTGAAGATAACACCAGCCAAAGCAGAGAGCATCAAACAGTACAAATGCCCTTCTTGCTGCACTAAGAAAGGAAGACAGTGAGTGAGTCATCCTTCTCCTTGTGCTGGTTTCATCTATATATCATCTTCTCTCTTTTTTTGTCTTTTCAAATTATCGCAAAACTTTTCTCAATTTATGAATACGTAACTGCTATTGGTGTTAGATTCCCAAGAATCGTAGTTATATAAATTAGTATTGAGAGAGGGAGGGAGTCTGATAGAGAGACATCAGCCGGTTTCATCAACTTTTGATCAGTGATACCTTCATGGCCTTGTGTTGTATATGTAGTGGCTCTACTTTGATCGTTTAAATGTGTAATCATTTTGAGGCTATCAAAATATTCTTATGTAAGGATCTGGTCTTCAAATTTCTCTTGGTAATTTTAACTAAGTGGTTGTCCATGGTAGTCAAGTGGTTATAGTCGAGGGCTGTTGTGACTTTTATGATAAATCGTATATTGGATATATTGGTTTTGGTGTCACCCAAAACCAAGATAATGAGAATTCTGTTAATATCAAATAGAAAAGGTCAACAATAAGGGAGAATGTAAATGTTTGATAATCCACTTAAGAGGTTAAATTCCATTGGACAGATCAACCATCGAGCAAGGTTGCTGATACCCTTGCGAACATGCACTTTCCGGAATAATCTCTTGGATTTTTGTTTTTCATTTTCATTTTTGGGTACCTCCTGCAATTGTATCTGTTCCACATAATCAATTCAAATGTTTTTAAAAATATGTTTAATCATCCAACTTGTTTTAAAGACGCAACCGTCGATAGTGTGAATTGAAACGCAACTTGCATTTTCTATAATATATTTCGCGTTCACTTTTCTGAATAAGATATATGTTATGACAAGGCCAACTCGACACTTTGTGGTGCCGAACCACCACTTGAAAACGCACATGCTTATAATTCTCGTTTTATACTATTTAAAGTTCAAATGTTCAAATGTTTGGCAGATTGAAACTAATGATTAATCAACAGACAAAAGCCAATATACATGGGAATGAGAGGCTTACAATAGAGCAGACGTCCTTTGGTTGCTAAGTATATTATCCGCACAATCTTTTTATTCACCACTAATCCTCAGTATACAATACAATGGGCAGTAAAATCGAATCTCTCGAGATTTTATAATTGGGAGAGACATAATTAATTAGATAGAAATATATTGTCTGACTCATCAATGACAAAATTGAAAATGATCGCACGCTCATCTCCCTCGTTTGTATATAGTATATCAGTTTTCCAGCGTATAATAAATAAGAAACAGACTGTGTCTGTATTGTGTTATATTAACAATTTTATGCCAAGTATAAAATTGACTTAATTAGTTCTATGACATCATTACAATAGATTTCTCTTATTGTATATGATGGTTCATGTAGAAACCTCATTATCTATCATGAAATATACACAAGTCTTGGACACGGAAACAATTTTTGAAAAATGGTTTAAGTGGTCGTTAATTTAGGCGGTGTTTGTAAACGCTATGTTATGTATCCATAAAATCATAAAGATTATCTATTAATTTGTTTAATACGTTGTGTACATAGTTTTACTCTGCAATCCAAAGTTTATTGACACTTGTTGATTAAGCACTAGTTAAAGACTATCATATAATATACCATGTGACGTTAAGAGTTCAACAAGTATACATTTACGTTCTCTTTATACGCTAATTGTTTTGATCACTATCAGCCAGGTTTTTCAAACATGGCGACACATTACCGAAATAAACAATGTGCAAATGATACTGATAGCTGATAGATGTTATATTATATGAATTGTAATTTTTGTTAAACTATGTTCACTGAAAATTTGCTTGCAAAAAATAGATATCTAACATTTAGAACATAGACGGCATAAGAAAATATCATTATTGTATAACAATATATTTATCATTCAGTAGTTATTTAACTTGACGGTAGGTCAGCTCCTTTGGAAGTAAAAAAGAAAAAGATTGTGCATATACATGTCAGATGTAAATTCATGAAACAGTAGAAACATTAAATTTTCTTTGTGGGAGAGAATGCAATTAACGAGGAGAAACATGAGATTCGACATGAGATTTGCCTCGTGGACCTTGAGTTCTGATAAAGAGTCTATATTGATCAAAGGTCATGGGAGGATATAAAGGAGGATTATGAGTGGATACAAGTTCTTGCAATGGTTGGATTGGAATATCGCTTTTAGGATTGTAGAAGAAAGCAAGAGAAACTCTCTCTTTCTCCGAGTTCACTATCACTCTATGCTCCACACTCTTGTATGTTGAGTTGCTTAGTATCTGCATTTTTATCATAACACACACATAAGTTCCGATTCTAAACATTCAGACCGGTTTAGAATGTAGATCAAAAGGATTTCGAATTTGGATAAACATTCACATAAATGCTGATGAGCAGGAAAAACTCTTTAACTAGCACGCAGATGAAAGGACAACAGAAACACATTAATTATAGGAATATTATACAGATAATTCTGTTTTTGATGGTTTTGTGGAATTCTTCTTTTAGTTTAATAATAAGTAAGGCATAGATTTCTATTCGGTTCCGTTCTGTCACTCTTCCCATACTAGATTTGAATTTTCGTCCTAAGTAAAAATAACAAAATTTGAAAACAGAAATTTAATCGAGATAGGACACTTAATGTCGCCCACTATCCCAAAATGCTAAAATGATTTTTGTTTTTTCTTTCTTCTTAATTATATTAATCACATTATATATCTTCAAATGTTTTGTTTCTTTGAGGAATTTTCTGGTGCATATACACATGTGATGTTTTTGTTTGAAAAATCGTGTTATACATTGCACAAATAAATATTCCTTCTCAGCAACATGGGCAAGCCAAACACACACATGTGCGCAATGAAGGATGATTGATGTACGTTTGTTTCGTATTAAAATAGGGACAGCCACCGATATTTTTTATTTTTATTTTTGTCAAGAATGATAATAGTTCATCATTACTTTATCTGTGAAATTGTCGTTATATAAAAATAGTCCATCAAAACCAGTTGACAGGATATCGATATAAAAGGACGTAATCTCTACTATCGGAACATTGACATGATAATTATACAATATTTTCTAGAAAAATCGAAAAAGCCATTTTCGCACCTAGTAGTAACTGTTTCATACTTGCATTTTAAACATGTCCGAAACGTGCAACTATAGCTTAGATACTCTTCACTGGTTTGTCAAATACCTACTTTGGCATTTGTCCCTTAGTAGCCGATTTTCTTTTGCTTAAAAAGGAGAATTATTATTTTAAATATTAAGTACAAATTATTATTAGAGTTTATCAGATTAAACCCAATCATTAGTAATATGTAATTAGTATATTAGTATTTTTTTATCGTGGCTAAATTTTTTTAAAATAATTATATTTTGATTCCATTCAAATGTTTGGTTATTCAGTATTCATTATGCAAAATATTTATGAGAAAAGGGAAAAATGAACTTTGACATAAAAAAATATGTTTTTAATATTTTCGATATCATTCTGAATAACTTTGAGTCTACAATAGATGCATGTAGAAACAAATAACCGAAATTTTTTACATTTACTTTTTTCGAAAGTTTTTTCAATTGTGTATTTAAACATCTATTTATATGATTATAATAAATTCATGAAAGAGAGAATTAATTTACCTGGATTTGATCACCAATATTGACGATGAAAGCATGAGGATGCGGCTTGACGGTGATCCACGTGTCATCTTTACGGACCTGGAGACCGAAGACTTGATCGTCCGGTAAGAGAATGGTCATACCGCCTGGATCAGAGTGGGAGGAGAGACCAAGAGCCAGCTCCGGTCGAGGGCATTTTGGGTAATAATTAACCCTCAAACATGCCCCTATGTTTTCACCTCCAAACGCGTCTTGAAATTTATCCTCTTTTAGTCCCAAGTTTGACGATAAGACCCTCATGATTCTCCCGCATAGTTTCACTACTTCCTCGCCATATTCATCGATCACTTGTCTAATTTTTTAAAAAAAAAATAAAAAACAAAATAACTATGAATATTGTCCCAAGACTGCGGTACTTTTTTTTTGGCTATCAGCTTTTCGTATTTCCAACGTTAAAAATCACAAAATCCTATGATTTCTCCTCGTCAGAAGGAAAAAAGAAAAAAAACTGCTTTTTATGGTAAAAGAGTCTTCTCACGTTCCCAAAAATTAAAATATCAACATTAATTAAAAATAATAATTTCCTAAGACTGTACTTGGCCGTTTGTTCTCTACATTTTTAACCTAAAAAAAACTAACTATTTTAAACTCTAAAAAAAAACTTGGAAAAAAAGCCCATGAAAATTCATAAAAAGGATATAAGAAAATCAGAAATGAGAAAATAAAATAAAGAAGAGAGGAGGGACCTAATGGTGGGAGGAAAAGAAGGCCACTTGTTGAAATCTTTCAAAGGAGGAGGAAGAAGATGGAGATAGTAATAGTCACTCCAGTCAAGAATGGCTCCTTTCTCAACTCCTAACCTGCTTCCATAGCCTTCGTAGGTTCTTGGTGAGTTCGAATAAGTCTCCTTCGCTTTGACCGGCAAATGGAAAAACTCTCTCCAACTCTCTCTAGCCGCGTCCATCAGCTCCGGCCTCACACCGTGGTTCAACACCTGGAAGAATCCCCATTCACGGCAAGCCTCCGATATCCGAGCCATGATGACCTCATCTGGCGACCCGTCTTCCGAGAAGAGTCCTTCGAGGTCTATGATTGGGATGTTGGTCGCAGCTGGAGCGTCCTCGGTCGTTGTGGGGCGTTGAGACGCCGGTTTGATGTAGCGGTCGGGGAGAGAAGAGAGATTGCTCTCGGCTAAGGATTGGACTCGGACGATTGGCTCAGGCCACTCATCCATCGCCGACCCTTTCTTTGTGTCGATCTTCACATCCTTCTTGTTCTTGTTCATCTTCTTTGTTGTGATCTACTGCTCTTGTTCATGCGAGACGCTTTACCGAGAAAGAGAGAAGAGAGGTTTTGTGAGAAATAATAAAAGTTTTGATTGGTGGAAGGAATTTAAAAGAAAGGTAAATGGTGGAGGAGGAGAATCCAGAAATCGGCTCGAGAGGTTGAAAGCAACGTCTTTGTTTATTAATGAAACGTGTGAACAAATATTGTTTTTTAAAAATAAAATTGGACAGAATGTATATCGTATCGACATGTGAGACTATGAATTACTTTGAGTTTGTGGCAATCTTTGTGTAATAGTTTTAATTTTTTTAGATGACTAAATGTCGACAAAGGCTAAATATTAAATCTCTTAATATGCTTTTTTTTGGTAAGTAATCTCTTAATATGCTAAGTAAGTCAGTTTGCTATATAGGCGACACGTGTCAAATCAACGGATTAGTGTATATAAGATGATAGTTATTTTACAGAAATAAAAATTATACTGTACATGTTATAAAGAAATGGGGAATTGTCATCCGTTTGCGACTATTAAAGACTGACGAATTACGAGGGTGATTGATAGGCGCAAAAGTTTTCTAAAGTTTATAATAATATATCCAAACAGTTTTTTCATCAATCACGAACAAATCTCATATAGCTTATAATTCATTTTGTTTCTTATTATCTTTATTTATCGATCACATACAATATATTATTCAAGATTTAAGTTCAAATAGTAACTGGTACAAAACGCAAGATAACAAATCTAATGTAATTGTTTTTTCTGATACTTTATATTATGTGTTTTTTTCACATAACAACGTTGAAGATACAACCTAAAAATCTACTACAAATTAACTCTCACATCAATTAGTCTACAATATAACAACCATAACCAATCATTAATTTTTATGGGTTTGCTAGACTGTATAAATGATTAAATCATTTAAAAATGAAAATCAAATGAAGTATAATTCATCAGACGGTATTCCATATGGTCATCGAGTATAGTTACATATGGTAAACATTATTTGGTAAAAGTTTAATTCTGTTTTTTGTGAATATAATTCATATCAAAGATTTTGGAAAAAACATTAAATCAAATATTTATTTTTCAGATAGAGTAAGATTTTAGATCGAAATTCGCAAATTTTAAATTACATATCTAAAGCATGTAGTTTAGTTTTAGTTCAATGAAGCATTATATTATGTGATTTCATGGCCCTGCATGCCTTCTACCAGAACAGAAGTGTCATACAACTTTCAACTATTCAGAGATAGAGACAGAACTATGAGATAAAGTCTCAATTTATTTATCTGGTAAGATAACAACTCTCGTTCATGGTATATTTTCAGAAAATTCTTTATAGTCTATTTCTAAGAATATTGTATACAATCTATTTTCAGAAAATCTTATAAACCATGTTTAAGAAAATTTACTTTCGAAAATAAATTATAACAACTATTAAATTTGAACTTGTATTTCTTCTTCTTAGTGGATGTTAATAGTATCATACTATTTGTTTTCTTTGT
>KE154303.1:21600-51364 GCA_000411075.1 Sisymbrium irio | reverse complement strand
TTAATAAAAGATGTTTCGGATTACCTTACTGCTACGTGAGAAGAACAGTCTTGCTCCTCTCTGCCGTCTAATTCTTCTCGGTTATGGGTTCTTTCTCGATCTTCTAATCTTCTATTCCTCCTTTGCCTGCACCTCTTTGGTTCCCTCAAAACATATCTTTGAAAAAAGCCAAGAACAAACCCTAGCCACCGACGGGTTCGTAGACTGCAAAGAGAAATTTATTCTTGGAGATGAATCATCTAATCAATGGAGTGTAGAATCGGAAGCGTCGGTCCGTTTGGAAGATGAAAATCAATCTATGTGGTTTATTCGAAAGGGCCGGCTTTCGTACTATAAAATATGGGCTTGGCTTAAAAGGTTTTAGGATCCGAAACAAATTACACGATTTTAGAGAAGTTTTATTTTTCAATAGTTTGCCACGTGGCATTGTTTTGAAATAATTTTTTTCTCTGATGTGAACATTCTCTAGAGCTTCTATTAGCTCCTTTTATTAGTAGAGATTTAGTGTTTTCCCAATTTTTCTTTTTTTTGGTATGATTCCCAGTTAAACTAATATCATTAACTGTATTTCATGCTAAAATTACTGAATTATTAACTGCAGCTCGTGAATTAGACAATCAAATAAATTTTTTTTCATCATGTATCACGATTGTTTCTATTTTTATGGAACATCTGTATATATACGATATTCAGGAATCAAAATATTAAAATAATATTATAAACACAGATTTAAGAGAGAGTCGACATACAAGGCTTCTGCATTATTTTCATTCTTTAATCTTCCTTAGAAAAATAGTCAACGCTTAGGATAAAAGATTCGAGAAGCATAGAAAAAATAAATATTTGTCTGGCTCTAAAATATACATAAAACAGCGAAAATTGAATACAGTTATTGAGAAAAAAGTTAAGTACTTGAAAACTGTTAATACCACGTGGGCTAATAACCGGTAATGTAGGATTACGTCGTCAATGACGTACAGCTTTCGAAATAATAAAAAAACATTGAATTCTTTCTCGAGTGATCTATCCTCTTTAAGAAACCACACGGAATAAAAACTTTATAATCTAGAACCATACGACATTTGAAAATCGTTCCACAATTACACGATTTCAATTTAAATCCAGACCAAACAAATTAACTCGATCAAACCTAAACTACGCTTTTGGCCAAAACCGTTATAGTGTAAAACTGCAAATACAAATATATCTGCTTCACGAGAACTCTAGAATCCTAGTCTACTTTGATGACATAGTTGATTAAGCCAAAATTTTGAACTTTATCCACATACATCCTCCTAACTTATAAGTGTTACAGTTATGCAACTGTGCCATTCTATATAGATATATAATATGTCTAGCACACAGCAGTGCTTGCTGGCAATCATAGATGGTTATTGGTTAGAACGAACGAACTAACTTTTTAGAAAATATATAGTTTTAGTGGTCTTAGTTAGACATATGCAAAACACAATCATGAAATTGACTGCACTTCATGGTGAGGATGAATGTCACAAGCCCATCGTACGTTTTGTAAATGGTGAAAATAGTCGAAGCGCATCGAACATCATGATAGATTTTTGAGATTTCGAAATAATATCTGAGTTGTCTTAGAATCATCGACATTCTTCAATTTCTACATATATTTTTATGTGTAGAAACCCCGCGTCAAGAGTAGTGGATGAATCCCATGGTTTCATTGAAAAGTTGTTATCAAAGTATAGTTGAGACTCTCCGGATTTGGCAAAAGTGATATCTTACAACTTTTAACATACGCCATTTTAATTAATTAAAATCAACATTAACTAAACAAAAAAATAGAAAACGTATAGACATGTCCGACCGTTTACTTGAAATCGTTTGACCGTCGGATTCTAATTGGTTAGCTAACATTAGTATGTCCCATCTAGCCTTCGTTATTCGTCGGAAGATATGTATTCTCTTCTCACTCCCCAACGACATTATATAGAAATGTTAAGAATTCAAAGTGTGGTAACGCGCGCGCGCGTGTATATATGTATATGAAATTAAGGGCGTGTACATCATGTAAGATATATTCATGAATGCAATGATAATTCATTACGGACTTTCATTAACATTTACGGAAAACGGTGGACAATCCGTACTCTCTTACACTTGCACAGTAATCTGTCATATCGAACAAGTTTTTCAATCCATTGGAGAGACATTTAAGATTTTTCTTTTGGTTTTGGAAAGTGGCATAGAATGACTTTGCAATATCTCTAAATGCTCGTCTCCCACTAACCCCAAAAAGTGCTACAACATAAAATTACTAGTATTAATTTTTACACACATGTTCTATAGTTAAATGTTAATTGATTTACTAACCGAAAAAGTGTAAAGCATTAGTTGAAATAATAAGGACGACGGATAAGCCCAAAAGAGAGAGTTATGCTTTTGTCGTAAAGATGAGGTTGCGCGCCAATAATAAAGTTGAAGAGATGAGTTTGAGCCAAAAAAAGGGAGTCAATGGGAGGGAGTTTAAGAGATGAGTTTGCGCCTAACAAGGACGAACCAATGAAGTTACGTTTGCTTTTAATTTAAATACAAGAAACGAAATTCTTCTTTATGTTCTTTAGCTGTTCGACTAAAATCCTACTACATACATATAAATGCATTAAAAAAATTAGACGAAATTGAATAGTTTGGTAAACTTCGAGAAAAATCACATTTTGCACGTGCTTAAAAGAAAGGGAGACAAGTTGTGTGGGGATGATGGGCTCACTTCGATGTAAAGAACCGCCGTGTTGCTAGAGATGTCGGTAAATATTGTCTTCGCATGTCTTATCATGTGACCTCCAATAACAGGGCGTTCACACTTGATATCTTTCTAGATTTTTTAATTTATTTTTCTTTTGTCGTTTTATAAAAATACAATAGCAATTTGGTAACAAGTAGTATCGTTCGTTTTTTCCAACTTTTAAGTCGTTGATACAAATTTAAAGTAGTAGCAGTCTAGTACTAGCCGAGAGACACAATCTTATCACAGTAAAAGCATTCACATCGTCACATAACTTTAGTCCCCCAAAAGGGACTCGACGGCAGTATTCTACGCTTAAAATGGATTATACATTATCCGGAAATCTATTATCAAGTGAAACCTTGCAAATGATGTAATATAAGTACATTTTGGCATATTAAGTTGTTGAAATATATATTAATATCAATTGTTTAAGGGGGGAAAAAAACAATTCGTTTTAAAACATTAGTGTGTATGACTGTTGGTGGTAATATTAAAGAGTAAACCTAACAGAAAGCGAACGGTATCTCCGGTTCTACAATTTTTTTTTTTAAGAATTGGGTTTGGTTCGGTTTGGCTCGGTTACACCTACTTAAAATAATTTAATTTTCAGCCATTCTCTGATCTTCGTCGGGCCGTACGACCACCGTCTCCACTGATCCTGCTCTTCTCGTTTCCTCGACGGTAAAGAACCCGTTATCGCCTGAGATATTTCGAATACGGAGTGATGATCTCCACAGGTATATATTTGTCTTTATTCTCCTGGTGATAGAGGTCGGGTGGGAACGTAATGCAGTTCACTTGTTCGATGTATTTACTCAAAGAGCTTTGTTATTCTTTTGCTAGTTGTATTCGTCAATGCTTACTTATTCTCTCTGCTATCAATCTGCTTTAGTCATGAACAAGTTTTGTCTTAGTTGATTAGATTATGTGTTTTGTTTGTCATCTCCATTCACTCTTGAGGATTCTAGATTGTATAGTTTTGTCTTGTGCATTTATATTTTCTCTTGTTGTTTTTTGTTAGTGTTAAGGTTTATCTTAAGATCAGTTGATGAACATAAGATTTATTCTTTTTTCTCAGGAATATCTACTGATCTCCGTCTCCATCCTAGAGCCCTGAATTCCTCCATAACCTACAAATCCGGTTACCCTTTTTTCTCTTCTTTCATTTTAGGTTTTCTTCGTTCTTTTTTTCCGGTAAATTTACTGAATTTTCCATTTTCATTGCGACATGGCATCGATCTCTTGTTGGATGTGCTCAGGTTTAATCACTCGGAAGGTGTCACTTTTGAGAGTCGGGTATGCTCAGAACAGGAAATCTAGCTGCAGTTTATCCAACACAGAGAGTGTAACTTCTAAAGATGATGGAAGTGGAAAGGATAGAGCTTTGGTTAAGATGTGCGGTATCACTTCAGCGCGAGATGCTGCTATGGCAGTTGAAGCTGGTGCGGATTTCATCGGGATGATTATTTGGCCACATTCAAAGCGATCCATTTCTCTTTCTGTTGCAAAGGATATCTCCAAAGTGGCGAGGGAAGGTGGGGCCAAACCTGTTGGTGTTTTTGTCGAGGATGACGAGAGCACGATACTGAGAGCAGCTGATACCTCAGACCTTGAGCTTGTCCAGGTTGACTACATTCTTATCGTTGTTTCGTTTTGGCTCTCACCGAGTTGATTTTCTGAATTTTGTAAAGTGTTGATGATTATGGTTTTCTTCCAGCTTCATGGTAATGGTTCGCGTGCTGCTTTCGCGGGATTAGTCCGCGAAAGGAGAGTCATATATGTCTTGAATGCAAGGGAGGACGGAAAGCTCCTGAATGAAGTTCCTGAAGAGGATACTCATCTCGCTGATTGGATTCTTGTGGATAGCGCAACGGGTGGGAGGTACTAAGAACAATTTTCTTTTCTAAATTTCTTTCCTTTTCTCGTATCTCGTTATGGTAATGTACTCCTTAGAAGAACAAGTTAAAAGACCACTCTAGTACCTAAATCAGCTCTCGTCTTTCACAAGTAATTTAATTATCAAGAATGTTATAGGTTCAGGAACTTCCAGAAGATAGTTTGTGATACTCAGGTCCAAAAAGTGTTAATTTGATGATCAGAGCATCATGTTAGGTTCCAACGCTTATACTTAGATTACCTGCCTCTACTAATTTTGGCTAAGGTTCAATCGACTTAATAAGATCTTTCTCATGTGCAATGGTCATATAAATTATAACAATTTGCTGCAGTGGAAAAGGATTTAACTGGGCTCAGTTCAAGTTACCCTCCATTAGAAGCAGAAATGGGTGGCTCTTAGCTGGGGGAATTAATCCGACAAACGTTTCAGAAGCTCTTTCCATCCTTCAACCTGATGGAATTGATGTTAGCAGCGGTATTTGCGGTAAAGACGGCATCCAGAAGGATCAGTCTAAGATAAGCTCCTTCATTACTGCAGTGCGCTCTGTACAATACTAATGGCTAGCAACAAAGCCAAGGTAATGTATCTTGTAACAATAGTTTCGAACATCAGTCTGTTGTTTCCATGTTTGTAAGATCCTGGTATGGAATATTTAATTCAATAAATCGAGAGTTTTTTTTACCACAAATTCTACACACGAATGCTTTTAAATCGCGAAAAGGCTTGCACCAAAACAAAAAGAATGGGACAAGATGAATTTTGAACTTGGTCTGCCTTGTTCGTTGTAGTCTGTTGTCAAGTTCTTTGTCGATTGAGTTTTGGATCTGCCTCATAGTACACAACATCTCCTGTATCGCTTACGAAATGGTCTTGTTTCATACTTTTTATGAGGCTTCCAAGTAAGTGAAGAGGCAAAGGTCCAGAGTTTTTCGGTTCTCTGTAGTACTTTCCTAGTACTGGTTTAGCTGCTTCTGTCTAGAAAAAGGGAAGAAAAAACAGATAAAGAAAGTTTAGCACTTTAACAGCGTATGGGAAGCAAGTCCCACACCTGAACAGTCTTTACTTAGTATCATCAAGAAAAGACTTACTGCTTCGACCAGATGATAATGTGGGATCTGCGGGAAAAGATGATGTATCACATGAGTTCCAATGTCATGGTGGATGTTATTGATCCATCCATAATCACGATCCAGTGTGGTGAGCCCTCCTCTCAGGTAACTCCATTCCTGTGTTTGAGAAAAAGGATAGAAGCATTGAGGTTCTCACAAACGCAGTGGCTCAGCCTTGATGAAAAGCGATTAAAAATGGCGAAGTAGATTTTGCATACCTTTCCACGGTACCAAGGGAGCTTGTCTTCATGGCCATGGTGGTGCAAGTAAGTCACGAAGTCCAACCACATTACAAATATCTGCAATTAAATTGTGATTGAATAATAAAGACCTTGTCCACATAAGATAATTCAGAGGAATAGAAGTACAGTTACAGCATTAGATACCCAGTAAGGAATGCCATATAGTTTGAGCATCTGGATTGGACCCATGACAAAGTTGAGACAAACAAGCAACGCAGCCATTGCAGTCCAGCATGCAGTTGATGTCAGAACATCTTTCTTCTCTTTGGGAAGAAACAAGTCACTGTCTGGATCAAAATGAGAACCATTTTTTCCTGGACTTCTTCCCCACTGCATCAAGAACACAAATAATCAGATGTGAACACGAGCTTCTTCCGTTTGACATTAACCAGGTGAAGTGGTTATAGTAAGGTGCAGAAGGATTACCAAGTAGAAAGGGTATGCGAGCATTGGGAATGGCAATTTGAATCTAAAAGTCTGAGTAGTTTTCTCCAAATTCTTGTAGACGCTTTCAGGCAACTGGAAAACATTAAGCTCTATCTAAGTACGCTGATATATACTGAACCTATGTTATAACAACTTCTGTGTTCGGTTATAGAGAGTGAAAACTTACAGGATGCCAAGATTCATCATTCTCGACATGCCCATGGTTCTGGTGGTGAGTTCTGTGGCTAATCCTCCTACAAGGAAAAGTCATTAAATTTTCTGATGAATGTGAGGTTCTGCAAATGATTCATTTCAGAGAGAAGAAAAGGTTTATAAGCAAAAACTTACCAGCCATGGTAAGGGACCAGAATTGAGGAATGAAGAAGATGACCGGCCACACTGTTCAACCTCGGATCATTCGAGAAGCTACCATGTCCACTGCAAGGTAATCAACAGGTATAATTGGTTGAGAATATAGAAGGAGACCAAAAACATCTACGAGTAGCCTTAATTCTGTTGTATCTCCGCATAAACCAATAACCACTTTGGTTGGTCAATGCTCTATAGTATGACATGACACAGAATGTGGCTTATCTAGGAAGTAAGCAGAGGAAGGAAGCATGAAGATTAGAAGTTACCAGTCATGGCCAAGAACAAAGAGAGCCCAGAACATAGTTCCTTGAGCGAACCAGTAGAGAGGCCAGAGAAGCCAATTGTTGAAGTAAGCAGCTACAGCAGCCAATCCAAAGACGATAGCGACATCTCTGACAACGTAACTCATCGACCTCCATGGATTCTTAACCCAACAATGCTTGGGTATGGCTGCTCTTATGTCCGCCAAATTGAAAGGAGGAGGCGCACCAGGGTCGAACCTATTCGTGTGGTCTTCCTCGGATGGAGACTCAAGAGTTGTTAATGGCGTGGCCACATTCAACGCCCAGTTTCTGGTTCTAGCAAAGAACCCACTTCGGGAACTGAGAGAAGAAAGAGGTGTAATTGGTGTGTTGAGTTTGAAAGTGGGTGTTGGGTTAGAGGCAAAAGAGGTTGTGGGTTTAGGGTAGAACCTAGGGAGAGGTCTGATACCACATTCTGACAGAACCCAACTTGCCATTGGAGTTCTCCCTAGAAAAGAAAAGAGAAAGTAGCTCTCTTTATTTTAGCACTCTCTATGGCTTTCTCCTTAAAAAGAAATGACTGAGAAAGTGAAAGAGATAACGTAGAGAAAGAGAGAGATATGAATTTGTGTTGGTTGATCCTTGTCGTCGTGTATCTCTCTGTATCAGTCTTTCTACTTCATGCTCTGACACTAAAAGCTTATTTCATTATGAGGTCATCTTTCAGTATTGTTATTTATCTATGTAAGTATGATGAATGTGTGGCTTCGGCGATGTTTCAGTGTGTGTGTGTAACCCACCAACCAGAAGAAAGGAAACGGAACATGCGAGCGGGCTTTGGGTTTAGGGTTTAAGCATGAGCCAATGAATTGTTTAACAGACATGTGCGTGTCGTCACTTGGCGTTTGTGCCTTTGTTGTGGGATTTTGTAATGGGTGTGGTTCATTGTGGCCCATATTTCTGAACCAATAATAATAATAGATTGGGCCTTAACTCTTAAGAGACATCACATACATAAGTACTGAAGGTTTCAACAATTTCACACGATTTAGGGAAATAAATATGCAGACAATGTGTGTCCCTCACTTGTTAGTCCTCTTCTGAATTTCATAAAGCGATGAAACAGACTGACAAAAGAAAACTTTGAAAGGCAGTCAATAGCCTCATAAAGAGGGATCAAATCAGCTCACAAGCAACTTCTCAAGTTAGTTAACATGGTTGTTATCTTTGGTCAATCTATTTTACAGATTTGATCGTTACAAAAAACAAAACAAAATGAAAAGAGAGTTTTCATCTGTGGAAAACATCACATAATTAATTTATATACGCAAGAACCTGCGACTGTCACAATGACTACGCAAACATGCACATGAAGCAACGGTGTGGGCGCTTTCTCATATGTTCCACCATTTTCGCTTCTCCATTTGTTTAGCGAGTTCATGTGCCATGGATGCAAAGTTCTCAGCACCGTCTTGGAGCTCAGCTGTGCGTTGGCTGATCCTCTGGTATTAAGGCAGACCAAACAAATAAAATACGTTTCGTAGTTAGGATCAATGTGCTATTAGCTTGGCAAAATGTCAGTTTAAATGAAGAAGAAAATTTCTGCTGCATAATATATATTACCTCGAGTTTTTCTCCACGCTCAAGAAGTTTGTCCTTTGCTTGTGAAGCTATCGCTGAGGTTTCCTGGAAAATTACCCAACCATGTTAAGAATAGAGCCAAAATTCTCTTTTGGGTAGTCGTACTGGTTTTGACTCACCCCTGCTTTTCTGTATTTGGCCTTTATTTCATCAACTGTTCTCGTTTTCGGTTGTGCATCGCTGGATGCACCGTCGAATAGTCTTTCCTTATCTGTTCTCTTATCTGCAAAGAAACCTTATATTCATCTGGTGCGTTCACAGTGATAAATGATAATAAACACATGACAATAATAGAACTCGAGGCAATCGGATATGTTTACCTTTCTTTTCTTTTTTGTCTTTCTCAGTTGAAGGCAAGATGTTTATAGGTTCATCTATCTCGATGTCATCTACAAAAAAGCGATTTTAGTCACATGCTGAAAACAGGCGATGAGTAACTTGGTATAAATATTACAAACCTATGTTTAACTCGACAATCTTCTCATCGTCGCCACCGATAGCAGAAGGCTTTAGGTATGGTGGATTAGAAAAGATGTTCCCCAGGTGGGAAAAATCTTGTACTTGGTCCACCTTCTGTTCATTGCTTGATCTGAAGCCTTTGATAATGCCACTTAGGAATTTGGGAGCGCCATCCTGTGGTTACAGAAACTTTATAGCAAAATCATGGAGCTAACGGAAAAAAGGGTTCACATGCGAAAACAAAACATACATGATTTTTCTTATGGGCAGGGAAATGGCTAAAGGTAGCGTCAGCAGCGGCTGCAAGGACTTTATCATGAAGCATAGGTAAAGACTCCGGAATACTGGGATGAATACAGAGCTACCTATTAGTAACTTAAGTGCTACTTTGTTAGGTAAGCATGCGAAATTTCTATTTGTATTCACTGAGAAAATATGTATGGAACAGAAAATAGTAATCCAGTACCTGAATCCGTCTGCATGGGCCAGAAACGAAAGGATGGCAACTTCACAACCATTCACCTGTAAACTGAGCTTTTAGTCCTAAACATCTGAGATATTAAATATTTTCTCATAGTATACATGCAACTCAAAAATCAAGATCTAACTTCGCGATTTACATCGCATTCGAAGTCAAACCTACAAAGCTCCATAAAACTGGTAAACATCCAATGGTCTCATCGAGTCATAAATTATTGTGGCAGTAACACATCAAAGCTCTCTTCTAGAAAGTATATTAAGAAGTCTCACCAGGACCACATGACCGAAATCATCCGAACATACTGTATTCTCCATGTTAGGCTTAAAGTTCCACCTAAGAAGTGACAGCAAAGAGCTCTCTCCCGCAACTTCAAGATCTGGGAAAGACCTGTTCATTAAGAAAACCAGCTGATTTCTGAGCAATCTGGTAACTAAGTTTTATCTGGCTTGTATATTATACTTGTGGTAGCCAATTAGAAACATCACCTTATCTCAATATGCCCTGTTCGGTAAAGCAGGAGTACTGCACATTCCCTTCCATCCTTTTTTAGGCTTCCCATCCAGCAACACGGCCTTGGTAGATTTATCTCCATAATGCTCTCAAGACTTCCCTAGGTATTGAAAGAAAGTTCATGTTATCAGAAAACGCTAGCAAGATATTCCCGGAATCAAAGATAGATCCTCTAATATACCTGAGATAAAGACTTTAAAGAATACAAGCGCAGTGCATCCTCAGAACACATGAGAAATAATGAATTCGCAAACATCTGATCAACAAGTTTTGTTTCTGTGACAGCATTCTGTTCACCACCTGGTGAATGACTCTCACTTGCATTGATCATATGAGATTTCTTCTCATGTTTCTCCTTCCCATATTGATTTTCAGTTGTTTTTTCCCTGGGCATTTCAGAGTTTTCGTAGCAGTCCTCTGCAAAACACAATTTTCTGTATATTTACTAGATGCATAAGAAAACATAGTTTTATGTTAGTATCAGAAAAACTACCTATAATGTGCATACAAATCGCCGTTGGGTTCTTCAGAGGTTTCAAGCATGAGGCGAGCATTTTGCCACTATTGCCATCAAAAAGAATGGTCTGTCCATCCTGGGTCATTGCACACAAGATTAAATCATCAAGAGCTCCGGAATTTATGGAGTTCTGATCCGTTGGACCACTTATCGAGCCAGTTGGAGCTGGCGAGTATTTCACACAGAGTGACTTGATAGGGGATCCGGTGTCAGATAAGCTATCTGTAACGAACATTACTGATGGCGCACCAATGTCGAGCATTGCAATCTGAAATATGAAATGAAAAGTAGAAATAGTTTGGAACACTTTCAACTAGAGAGAGCGGCTATATGCGGAGAGTTAGAAAAGATGTTAGATCCGTACCTTGCCACATTTAAATGCCACAGCAAGCCTTTTTGACGACTGTACAAATCGCAGGGTGCAAATTGGGGAGCTCAGGAAGGAATACGCAGCCAACCATTGAGGTCCATCTTCTTCATGTAAATGGTGAGCTACAAGTTATTATGCTACAGCATGAGATAAAACAAAACAAAAGAAAATAATAGTGTCAACGTTGTAAAAATTCGTTGTACCAAACTCCAAACCTCGTTTATCAGTGTTGGTAACAACTTCCAAAGTGCCTCCACTTTTATGGTCGATCAGCTTGAATAGGCGAACCTACAGAGCCAGAAAATAAAAGAAAATCGGATGGACAATAAATCTGGAATCAAGAAAGTGTCAACAGAAACAGGTCTTCTTACCATACCACGTTCGTTACCAACAGCCAAACAAGATGTCTTAGAACAGAAGGATACTGCAGTTACTGACGCATCCACTCCACTTATGTCAATACCATTTGCCTGATCATTGGTAAAGGATGAGTTAATTGGTCACAGTCAAAACTTCTCAACAAAATATCAACCAGCTTCATACACGAGTTTTCAAGATAAACGTCAAAAGAAGGAAAGCTACAGCCTTCATACCTTGGGCACCAAGTAGTAAATAAGAGACAGACATGGATATGTTGCATCCCATATTCGCACAGACCCATCTTGATATCCTGCTATGTACAGTCTCTCAAGCTTGTAGTCATCAAGGTGGCTTGGAACACCACCTGTTAGAGGCCATTGTGCACTTTCTCCAGATGGAGTACGTGGTGTTCGAGATTTTGCAGCTAAGACTATCTATCAAGAATAAGATATCAAATAATAGCCTCACATTCTAAAGTAACAACTTGGGAAATTCGTTGAAGGACTACCTCAGACAAAGCCAGTGACGGCTTGTCTTTCACATTTAATGCAGCAAACATTGCTACTGTCACACGTGGATCCATCGTCGGTACAGCCATCGGATATGTCAGCGGAGAAACAGAAATATTATTCTCTTTCTGAGACATTAGAGAAGCCAATGAGGTATCATCATACGCTTGCAACTGTCCTGGATTCGTCAGCAGAAATAAAAACACCCCACTTTGCCTTGAACTAGCAATTGGAGACAAGACCATATCAGCAAATGAACCACTAAGGGTCAGGTCAACACGGCCAACACATTTCAGACCTCCCACACCAGAAGACCAATCAAGAGCCAACATCTGCGTAAGGTGATCAGTAAAAAGACATCATATTACGATATGCATTTCCATATACAAGGTAAGAATTTATGTCGGGGTTTCCCTTGTACCATCAAAAAGTGTAACATAAAAAAGATTGTGACTATCCATTATATGTTTCTATTTAGAAAGATATTTACTGTATATTTTGCCTAAGTTCAAAAATCTGGGACTATGAAATTTTCAAACCCGGTGCTGAATTCTTACCGTCAGTACTTCATCAGAACCAATGATATCACCACCATAGATAAAGAGTTTTCCCCCACAATTCTTGCGAGACACATCCAAACACCAATGCATAACAATGACAGGAAGTCTTTTCTCAGCCGAAGACAACTGTAACTTAACAGCATGATTAGATGCCTTTCCCTTTTGCCCATCAGAAAAGTCCCAAAATAATACATCCCCATCCACATAACCAACAGCAAGAACTGAACCATCAGCTGATGCCCAACACAAAGAACTTATCTCTTTTCCATCTAGTTCAAGATCATTTAGCTCATCGTGTGAGGCTTCCAGAGAATCATCGACTGTCTTACCCTCCATAGGCAGATCTTTGTTCCCTCGAACTAACACGACACGATCTTCTGATGCATCCCAAAGAAAAAGTAATCCATTTGAAAATGCAATCAACAATCTGCAGGATAATTCTTTAAAATTCATTATAAACGTTAATCATGAGAAGATGTTATTCTAGCGTTTTCTGCTAATGTCACACTGAAATAGCATAACAAAGCGAAATTTGTATCTCTTTTGAGAGGAACAGAATCACAGGTCTACCAAAATTATGATTCAATGTCTCGCAAGTTAGACATGAAATTGCTTTTTTATTCCTTCCAGCTACAAGTTTTCAGATGGCACACAAATCAAAATAATTTTTTCTCACCTAGTTCCCCTTGAACAAGGCTGAGAAAGAAGTCCAACAACAGGATAGTCAATAGGTGATGAAAGCCCCGCTGCTTCTGCGAAAAGAGGGAAATGGGAGAAAATATGTTGAAAGACGAATTAAAATGCAACATGGAAGGTCTTTTTGTGTTTGCATCTAATTCGAAGTATCAAGAGGATATGGTACTCATAAAATCTTTATATGAAAAAGGTACCCAGACAATAATTTACTGTTCCAATAGTCTGGTGAAGGCAGGCAGATATTAACTAAGAAAAAACTAATGACTCAATCCAGAAAACTAAAAATTTCTAAACTTAATAAAGCTACTAGACATATTTGATCATCAGGTTGAAAGAGAAACCCATACCAGCTAAAGCATCAGTTGGAACATAATAAGGAAGCTGCACTAATTTCCCTTCGTCAGCACTGTACCTCACAACAGACACCATACCGTACTCATCACCAACATACCTGTGAGCGAGATAAATAATAGTTAGTGACGCCATAGTAAGTTTCAGTGGAATAACCTTGCTGCGAATTGTCATCATAACAAGCTCAATACATGTAACCGGTGCCTTGAAGGATTGAAAATGCAGTAATGTTTGACTCCCAGTGTAAGCTTGACGTTGTCTGCCTAAGATCCAAGTCCCAAACCTAATAAATAGTTAAAATTTTTGGATGTGCTTGATCAGATTGTTGAACAAAATGAAGGAGTGGACGATTACAAGTTAAGAGAGAGGGCCAAACAGTAGTGAAGACATTTCTTGATAATATAGAAATTTCAAATGCCATACGGAATTGATACCTGAATCTCGTTATCATTTGAGATGCTGACCAGAAAGCCTTGGTTCTCAATGAACTGTTAAAAAACCAGATATAATGTCAAATGGAGTTATAGATACTTGGGATAAAAAAGCGGTAGGACTGCAATATATATCTCAAGTTCACAACATAAGTTGATCTCTTCAGAAAGGGAGAAATACCATTTTTTCCCACCACAACACTCAAATAAGGTCAACTCAACAGATATTTGAACATGAAATTTCGTTTATTATGTGATTGACTTCTTGTAAAACAGTATTAAGAGAAGCTAGCAAGCACATCAGCAAATAGAAATTGAACTAAATCGAAGCTATATAATTAGGCCCAATACTTTAAACTAGAATGTGATTATAGTCTCTCAACAAACCAAGACGTGACTAGAATACCACAAACCTCTAAGTTTTTGAAAGGTAACTGCTTAGGAGATGAAAGAATCGCCTCGATGTTATCACCACCAATCACTTTTATCCTTCCATCTCTGCGAAGGGTTATAACGAAAGATGTGCTTTTTAATAATTCATAGTTATCGTAGTAACTTGAACGACTAGAGAAAGATTAAACTAGCCAAACTTATTATAAAATTCAACAAGAAGAACTTACAGTGTTCCCACAGCCAAGAGGCATTGGATAGGGTCAAAGGCAAGAAGAGATGCAGTCGAAGGTATCCCGTAGTGGGAGACAATTTGGGGATCCAAGTCTTCTGTTATCAAACATCCCTGCAAAGATCCATAATACAACGTGAACGTCTAAAGCAAACAAGCATGTCAAAAGGTTCAGAGCTGTCTAAAGCGAAGGAAGTAATCATGCAATAGGTGCCACGACTATATGCGTGTTGCATTTTATTAGGTAAGAAGTATGAATCAATCCTTAATGAGACTCTCTCAAGCGAGCTCAATGATCGAAAATTATTGTAAAGTACGTTTCTTTTCGAGACAAAAATTCGTGGCCAGTGACATCCACCATTCATTGCAAAGAAAATATTTGAAAATTTATAAACTTGGGTATATATAAGCGCATCATTTACGAAAACACAATGCATGTGAACATCATATGCTAGTATACTGAGTGAAAGTCCGAGGGGAGAAACGATCCAAAATGGAAGCTAAATAATAGTAGTAATTGGATAAAAGAGAGACGAGGAAGGAATACCCGTGGAGGAGGAGCTGGAGCAGGCTTCTGACCCCCGCCGGAGGATTTCTGCAGAAACTTTCTGGCGAACATGGAGCCAAATCAATAAAACAATCAGCCGATCGCTCACTCTTTCGGGGATCAGCTTGAGGAGATAAACTCTCAATCGATACGATGCATCGGACGGCAGAAAGCGAGAGGAATTGTGCGTCGGAAATTTCAATCGCAGAGAATAAAAAAAAGTTTGAGATTTGATTTGAGAGAGTCAGAGAGAGAGAAGATGACCGATGATTTGAATTTCAGTCAGTGATGCCGTCCGAGTGTTTTCTTAAACCGGTTTTCGGGTTTGATCATTTAAATTCGATTCGGTTCGGTTTAATAAATCGGTACACGCATGCGACAAGAGTCGTGTCTATGACGTTGTTCGTGTTGAAGATGAAGCAGGAGATGAGGAGAGTTTATATTATCCTTGAAGAAGCTGTCTCGTTACTTGTCTCTATAATCCATTGCTGTTGCTAGATTATGTTCTCTCTTTTTCTGTTTGCTCAGAGATTTATCTGTGTTAATTAAACAGCCATTAGAATAAAAACAACCAAGATCATGTTCTCACAATACACTTGTTTCAGTTGAGGAAAAAAAGACCCTATCTATCTCACTAATCGCACTAATATGCGTACTTGGTAACAGCAATCGTAACAACGGTATTGCCGAAGTTGAGATCTTGAACTTGGATTTGATCTTTTCCACTGCTGCTTTGATGACCGATGGAGACGGCACACTGTACCATTTCAAGTACCATGAGAGAAGGATTATATCTTTCTGCAACTTTGAGTTATAATAATCATCAGAACATGGCTCCGAGATCAGATAATTTCTCAAATTAATCTTCAGCTCGGTTGAGCTATCCAATATCTCTTCACACCGTTTTCCTAGGGATGCTAAGAAGATTGATTGAACAAAGCCACCTGAAGAGGCCAATCTTCCACTTGATACCGCCTCGTTGTAGGCAAGAGCAACCTGTGATCATAAGATTAGATCCAATAATAGAAAAACAAAGAATGTATATGTAAATTTTTTTCTTCCAGTTTCCATCATGGCAGACAGTACCTTGAGGCTTGAGATAGAAAGTGAATCACACACATTACTATCGTTTTTGACAAGCAGATCAGCCATTGAACCAATTGTTGTGTACAGAGATAAATAAACCTATACGAAAATCATGTCTCTTATATATTAGAATAACATATGCGAAAACTTGACAGGAATGTTCCAAACTGTAAATAACCATTGAATAATAGAGTTAGGTGACTTAAGTAGCCATCACCTGCAAAAGAGCTGGTCTATCCTTGCTTATACAGTCAAACAACACTTGGAGACAGAACTCCTTGAAATCAGAATCAGATCTGCATAAACGGGGTTGTTAAGACATTTCCTTTTTGGCAATAAATCGATGATAAAACTACTGAACTCTGTTATGAATTATAAGCAAGAACCAGAATGAAGATGTGTCTGTCAATTCTACTTACAGTCCCATCAAAGAATTGAGAAAAACAAAAAGAAGTCCTACCATTAAACGAAAAATAGCATTTACCAACTTTTTTTTTTCTGAGTCACCAACTTTTTGTGCAGTTTGTAATTTTATATGCCTATTTGAGTTTTTCTTTTCTCATTCTGTACTAAGTACTATTTCCAAAATTCATACGGCTGACCGTAGACATCGAGGCAAAACAGAACCTGATAAACAGTACTTACCTGTCATTCCAAGATTTGTCACAACACAACTGTGCAAAGGCTATTAGGCTTGGATCCGATGAGAATGTACTGACCAAGTGATCAACGCTATCAGAATCAACTTCTTTATGGCTATTAGCAAGCATGTTAGATTCGTCCAGAGTTCTTAAACCAAAAACCTGTATCACCGGTAGCATGTAAATCTGTCTCAGAATCTATTTCTCTAGACTGAAAATGTATATATTTGAGCTGAGAGTGTATGATGGTGTTACAACCTTATGCATTGCTCGTGAAAGCAGTGACTGACACCCAACTGGATCATCAACATAGGAACAAGCTCCGACTTTCCTTTTGACATATATAACACCAGAATTGAACGGATCACTCTTGTCTCCAAAGCTCCACCAATGTTTCTCTGTGTTTCATCGGGTCCAAATTAAAAATACCTTAAAACCAGCTAGAAAAAGAATTATGTATCCAAATGAGTCAATTACCTTCTGGGACAAGCTCAACTTGTTGCGGCCAGTACCGGGGGCCACAGACACAAATTCTCTTTAGCTGCAAAATAAAGATATATTTTTCAGGTGGAGCCCGACGAAACAAGCACATGGAATCGGTGAAGCAGGTATTGCATGAAAAAAATAAGCCAGAATTAAGCCAAGATGGTATATTCCGCTAGTTTTCTCATTTTAAACTTGCCGTAAATGTGTCTCTCCCAGTAAAAACTAATTTTTTTTTACATAATCTTGTCTGAAGCAGTCAGCAGTGTGAGCATGCAAATCAAGAAAACTTTTGTAGTTTTTTTTCTGTACTCAAAATAATGCAGGAAAAGTTGAGGGCGAGTTGTTGAATCTTCTTACAATAGCACGCTCCGGCAAAATGCACGGGGTAACCTCGCAAAATCTTGTCTCTGAATATAGGTCTGTCTCTTTTACTGTGACTTCTAGAGGGGCATATACAGGCAGACCGGAATCAACATCAATAGTCTGGAGCCAACGAGCCTCTGTTGCAAGGACATATAAATGCCTGAATGCCTAAAAAAGAAAAGTAATCGCCTTATCACAACAAAACTTAGAAATCAATTTCCAAGCTTGGCATGTCTTAGAGATATCACGATCCACAAAGAAATTGGTGTTGGGTAACATTATACATAGAAAAGAAACTCCTGCTTATATAGAAACGGCATCAGACAGAGACAGTAACCAAGCCAGACCCAACAAAAAAAAGCGATGCAAAGAATAAATAAGAGATTTAAACTTGCCTGGAGGTGACAGCGATTGTCATTTGGTCCAGAAGGCAACCGTGGATAGAGAGTGATAAGCAACATTGCAAGTGAGCCATTATTCGTCGAAAATGTTCGCATACCACCTCCAAGAAACAAGAAACCCGTGGCTAAGCTCACCTAAAGGAAAGAACACTATGCTGTCTCATATTTTTTTTATCGAAAAGTAAAGGATAGAAGGAATTCACTCTACAAGAATGTTTTACAAAACAGTTTATTACGCACTGGACTAAGAGATCTCTATAAATATGCTATTCAATGCTAGCTACAAAAGTCTCATATTTTACTAAAACAATATCAGCAGGCATCTTTAAAATTTCCTTTATACGGTGCAAGCAGTTCACTGGTACATAAGAGACAAATTGATTTGCCATAGTATCACAATCATTGAAGAGTATGCAACAACTTCCTGATGTTTTTATGGGTGCTCAGTGACCTAAGATATTTAATTGTTTACAACATTGCCCGCCACTGCAAGAGGATATAATCATATAGATAACTGCTCCTGAAAATACCTTTTGACATCCCAACTTCAAAAATAAAATGCAAGGCAATTGAGTTATACATGAAGCGAAGGAGCCTTAGTTTTATACAAAAGTGCTTACCGCCATTTGAGTGCCATAGTTAGCATGTCCGTCGGCAGAGTTTCGGCTGCGAAGAAACCTTAACAACCGAAATACTTGCAAGTCTCCTGATCCCGCCATGACCTACACAAGTGACACCTTCGACATAAACCTACTGACCTGAAGACTGAAAATTGTTGGACAAGAGACTTCAAAAAAGCCTTACCACTGAAAGTGAAAGAATGACAAGATAAAGACACATTTCAAGCGTTCCCCGATCAACATATTTAGATATTCCCCTAGGAAATGCATTTCCAGATGGTGCAGAAACAGGCTTGATCTACATACATCAAAACATTAGCTCACATTGAGATGACAAGGAAACCCAGAGAATTCTTAGCACTCGAGGGGGGAAAAGGAGTAACAAATATAAAATTTCAAAGGACGATATACCTCATTCAAAAGATACAGAGCATAGTTGTTAAGTAAGTCACGAGCATTTCCATCCCTTGTACCAGCAAATCTCAGCCCTATCAGAAATAACAATGCATGTCATAACTACTACTAGATATCAGAGACTGATGTCTCATAAGAAGTATATTTACCAAGTGAAATGCATGCCCCGGCCAATATATTGACATATGCCTGCACAAGGGCTTCAACATCCACCTCATACATATCATCCATGTCATCTTGGAGATGGCTGACACCATTTTTGACAACTTCGGGAACTTGAGACTGAATCCAATCACATGTAGGACGGATCCTATAATACTGAATCTATTAGACTTGATCTTAGAAGAATCAACAACACTCCTATCCAGGCAATATATACAAAAATACCTGCTCCACATAATCAAATTCCGAGCGATGACACGGAGCATTATGAAATCAGGCCTTACGCATTCCAAATCGTAATGTGTTTGTGGAATAGAGAGCTTTGAGAAGATGACCTCTGATTCTGTCTGCAACAAACAATATATAAAGCTTTCTGAAAGTCCATACTCCACAGGAAAAGCGCAAAACAGGTAAAGCGAACAAGTTATCTAGTAAAATCATCCTCAAGACCTACCTTAAGATACATTAATGCGAGAGCGATAATCGCTCCAGGTGCAGTTATATCAACATTTGAAGTGCTTCCGTCTGTTATCTGAGACAAAAAAAAATGATAACCACATAATTCGAATAGATTATCACAATACAATCTTCACAACGGAATATATGAATAGCAGCTAAGAGGGAAACCTGTGCAGCATTTCGGTGATCTTCATTTGATGGTGCAAGGAGAGATCTTTCCTGTCGGGAATCAAGGAGTTGTTCAGTACAACAAATAGTCACACTTTACAAACCCAGTGTAATATGATTTAGTTCCTATCCACAAAGGAAAGGAACTACGAGTGGGATACAGTTAATGTGAAGTCCAGAGATGGACAACTAACCTCTTTTGCTCCCAAATACTGGAGTAAGCGATTGACAAAGGAGTCCAAGGAACCGAGCGCATCACCTCCACGGCCTTGAGACAAAAAAAAAGAGCATAGTTAACTTAAACAGAAGAAAAAAAATTCAGTAGCCAAAAATTAAAAAGACATACCCAGAGCAACAAGACCAAGTGAGAATCCTGCAGATACAGCATAACCCTCCCTTTCAAGGACATTGTCCCCTGCACTTCTCCGGCCAATTTCAGCCTGAGAACATATACGAAGTGGGATCTCGAATATAAGGGACGATCCTTCAGAATTGCGATTAAAAGATATGCATGAACTTAAGTGATGGTTTTAACTCACTCCAAGATTGTAAGGTAGGAATGGATTCACAACAAAACTAAAGAATAGATTTTAACTATCATTTTATTAAAAAAAAAAAAAACAAAGTCCTCCAATGTAATAATACTGTAACAATGAAGTGACATTTGATAACAGGAAGAATGCTATATCAACTTTCAACCATAAGAAAAAATAAATTAAACACGAAGGAGACATTACCAGAAGTAATTGCATCGTCTGCAGGTGTGCTGATCCTTCAAATAGAATGCCAACGGAGACTAAAGCTGCAGACTGGAGAATAGTTGACGACAGCGTGTTAATGAAAAATGTCACTAGTTAACCTTAGTCTTACTTTCCCTATAAACCAGTTTCCCTGATCATCACTACTGCAGAGATAACTAAAATCAATGGATTCTGCCAGGAGCAAGAAATATGTGACGTAGAAAAGATGAATAATCCAAAGATGCCAATCAACGAAACTTTACAAATGCCAGAAGTAGGAATGTCAGAATCATATATATCATTACACAGTGGAAGCTAAAAAAAATGGACATGATATGAATATATATATATCAGTTTTAGCAATGTAAATAAATTACATAGCAAATAAAACAACTACCAGTTTCAGTAACTGCTTAGAGAACTAAAACTCTTTCAAAGTAAAACATCACAGCAGTATGTACCTGCAGAAGCGTTGGTATCTCAAAGTCAGCAAATGAAGTTTGGTATCGCGCAGGAACATGGAAGAAGAGAGCCTGTTATCCAAAGAAAAATAAGTTGTTAGGGAACTTCCAGAGCTAGAATAGAAAATTACCAAAGAAGCTAGCAAAAACGCCTGTTGGTGCATAAATGAAAGTTTGCATTTTCCAGAAGACTGCTGAGCATCCACACTTTTATGTAATCTGGATCTAAAACTATTAAGAAAGCATACGTAGATTCCAAAGTAGAGTTTATTTGGAAGATTTTGAATATCACAGAAAAGGGTTCTTGGTTGACAATCTATCTAAAAAAGTACTTAAAAGCCAATTCACGATCCAAATAGTCAAGAATATGACGCAGCTGAACCTCCTACCTTTGCAATATCAGGTTGCATTGTTCTCCTGTACGAAGCTGCCAGACCAAGCATCAAACCTACCGTGGTGCTCTCATGGTCCTAAAAGGACCAAGGTTGGAAGCAATTAAGGTCAAGGATAAATTTGTAAAAATCATTTTAGTATAAGAATAGAACGTTCGTCCATTTTTCTATTTGTCATAATAAAGGCGACCACAATTATCAAATGTGGCACACATGGAAAATTATTCTCCATTAATTATAGTAGTCCAATGTTGCACTCATTATTTTATATCTCCTCGAAGCCACATATGTGGTACCAACCACAGAAGACATGTGCTAATCCCAAAATTGTTAACGGGTAAAACTGGTAATAACTTCAATCAAACTTTATGCTCAACTCAGCAGAGAATCAGGCCTCCGTTAGAATGTGTTATTAGTTACTATTAACCAATAGAAAGTACGGGAAAGAAAAAAACCCAATGGAAAACGGAGCCGATAGAAACAAACCTGAGTAAAATATTGGTATATGTCACTAAGGTTTAACACATGCAAATATCCCTGTAATCCCAGCCCAAACAGAAGTCCAGCATGAACAGCATTTGGCTCTCCAGGTTTATTGTATTTAATCCACGTTCTGGAGACCTTTCCCTGCACCAAAATGTAAGAAGAAACATAAGTAGCTTAATTGGGCCGGGATGAAAACAAGAACTTGATGCATGACAACAACTACATGATTATAATAATTTGGTGCATTCTCTTGTAACATCTCATATATGATTAAATACAAGAAGAGACAAAAACGCCTAAAATACACAACACAAACCTGAAGCGGTGCCAGTCGTAACCCAGCAGCAACAGCATTATGAAACTCTGGCCAGGTCTTAAGTTCTTGTATATTCCTGATGTTTGGATCTAGATTAACCTGCGACGTAAACATGCAACCCAAACTATTAGATTGACTAAAGTAGTTATAGATCAGAAATTTTGGGGAAAGAGGTAGTGTAGGCAAAATTGTTTTCTTTTATTTATTTCTAGAAATTGCCGCCTCATGCAAATTCTAACTACCATCTTCCGTAACAACAAAAGCCATTCGCAAAAATGTTACTTCATGTAAATAAGAGCATATACAGTTTCTAATTTGTAATAGTCTCATAACAAATCTACGTACAACGGCATTTTGTTGGGCAGGCAGCCGACCAGCCAAAACAAGCTTTGGTACAGTAAACGCCTGCAACAATTCAGAGAGAAAGTAAATCTTGAAGGAGTCATTACAAGTGATAAAAAAACAAGTATAGCTTTCGTTAGATAAAAAATTGCCTCAGTTAAAAGAGTGTGTATTGTTGATAATGTGAATGCTCCACGCCCGAAGGGAAGCACAGCGGTCCTCTGTGCTATTCGCCAAAGCTGGTCCTACGCCAAATGAAAAATAAAGTAACATATTGAAATATTAAAGAGAGTTGTCGAGAAAATGAAGATCTAAAACAGTGAGTTCAACAAAACTAAATCAGGGGCTTGTCCCATGTCAATAAATACAAGTGCAGCTGCAAATTTGGAACTTTAATTACAAAACTGATGTGAAAGCATGACAATGGAACATAACTATAACATTCTCTCTCCTAACATATTTCTTAGTAGCACCAAAGAAGTTAACAAAAAAAGAATTGAACATAATAAACGATAAAGATGACTTACTGGATTATTATCTTCTCTTATTTTCTATCCTAAATTTGCTTTAATTAGTAGTTAAGATTTAGAAAGTAGCAATAGAAATGTACATATATAGATTTATACCTGTTGCTGCTCCTGATCAGATATAGTAGGGTTAGCAGACGTCTGAATTACCACAGGTCGTGCAGAGCACAAAAGACGTCGAACCTAAAATGCGAAGGATAAAAAAGAAAAGAAAACGAGAACATCAAGAGAAAGAATGACTTGATAGTTAAATCAAGTTCCGACAAGTTATAAAAAAAAGGCGTGGGTAGATGGTAAAATTTGAATACCCAACCAGCAATGCATTACAGATGAGGGATGGTGACAGCAAAAGTAGCAAGAAACTTTCAATGCAGAAGACATAAAGACGCAGGAGCACGTCAACGTCTTATGAATTACATAGATAACTAAATACAGAGATGAACAACCAACAACGGCGAGACAAGGTACAGAGTGTACTAAAAGTACATAAGTAATTGTGAAACATTTTAGAGCAACGCAAGCCTACCTACAAAATATGCAAGAGTCTATACTCTATATAGCATACTACGGAAACAGTTCCATGCATTAAACACTGTGATCATTACGCTAACAAATATTAAGTTTCCAAATCGGGGTGTTGATATACCTCATTCAGCCGTAGATCTCGGCCATACCGCAACTGCGTATAAGAGTTGAAGATATGCTCCATTCCATCTATCACAGAACCATCCACAGAATTTGTTTCCTCAATCTTAGTGTTTTCCAAGCCAATTGACTCAGATAAAGAGGATGGAACAATTACTGGATGCAAGTGCAGCATGTAAGGTATGGACATGGATATTAAACTCGTATTTGACTGCATCTCAAATTCCTTCGATGAGCTCAAATTTCTGAAGACGGATTGGGCCATATCTTCTCGACCAAGAAGCACATAAGCAATTGCTGGCCAGTCAGCTGGAGGAGATTCACGACAGCTATCCAGTGCCTACAAAATACACGAAAAAGGTTATCCAAAAGAACGAACAAGTAAGCGAGAGGAAAAATAATTAACATACTAAAGAAACAAGATAACTGAATTAGCACACTGATGTAGAAGTTATAAATAATTCAGCATGTCCAGCAGCATATTCCTCTCATCCATAAGTAAACTTACATGTCTCAGCGGGAGAGATACACCAGAAGGAAGCAAATCCAGTTGGTGAAGCCCAAATCTCTCTCCAGCCATAGCTAAGACAGCAAGTTCCTCGTTACTGGAATATGATCCGGGCCCAATATTACAGGGGACACCTGACGAAAGTTTCTGTCCTACTGGCTTATCACCAAATAACACACTGTAGAAGGAAACAATTTTCCTTGCCCAGCTCACAATGGAGCACCCATCTTTACGGATCAAATCTGGGAGGTCATCAAGGTTTGTGGAAAAACATCCACGTCTTAAACAGTTCTCAAGCCATCTGAATAGATCTGGAGGTTTTCTGCTTGAAGAAAGGGTTGTGCATGCCCCAATAATTTTGGAAAGACGAGGAAAATCACGTATGTAGTGATCTAAGTAACACTTCTCACCCAGAAACTTGGCAATATTGCACAATAAAACTGCTAGGAGATGCAAATCCCTGCACATAGATGTCAAAAGCTTAAAAGAGGAAATCATATATATATATGTATTAAATCTGAACTCTACTTCTGATCGTTAACCATCTCTGGCTAGATCAACTTCTGGCATCCCGTTTGAGCCAAAGCATATGTTACATCGTATGGAAAGATAAATGCTTGCAGAAATTTCATACTTTCATGCAACAAGAGAGATCCGATTAACAAAGAGTGATGAGGAAAAACAACTAATAGTTTTCACTCTTCTTGTAGTTAACAATTTAAGATAGCTAACCTCTAAGCAAACAAAGTAAGGTGAACGAAAAAAAAGCTTGTGGAACCAATGTGCTTACTGTTTTCGTAGATTATCCATCTTCAAACTCTCATATACTGCATGAAGACAATCTAGACTCTGGACAATTAATTCAAAAGAGTTCCCTGGTATTTCTCCACTACCAGTCTTATTACCAAATGGGACAATTACTTCCAGACCCAAAGGGTTGACTGAAGTGATACCATTGTGAAACCTAGAGTAGGTCTTATGATAATTGCTGGTGAGAAGAAACTCCCAGGAGGACTCTGATGATGTTTTGGGTTGCTTCAGATGCACACCAGTAGGGTTTTGACAGATCACCAGAAAAATGTCGCACAACGCTTCCCATTCAAAATGAATACTGGAACCTTTCTGGTCAGAATAACCATCTCCCCAAAGAAGAGAGAGAAACAAATTGTACAAATCGGATCGTAATCCCTCAGCTATGGCTGCTATGCAATCGTTTGCAAGTGAAGATGAAGGGTTGCCAGTTAAGGCACACCGAAAGATCTACAAGAGTATAACATAAACGGTAAATTAAAACAGAAGACAGCTTGAACAACCAAAGAAACAAGTATCGAAATTCGGAATAGTAAACCAGCTGCAACCATTACGTGATTCGAGTTCATAGGAAAGAATAACTATAGTAACAAAACGAATCATTATGAATTTCAAAAGGACTGATATCTGTGTGACATACCTGTGAATGATTTACTGATAGATTGATACATCCTAACACAGCATCAGACAATCCTGTGATCTTCAGGTCCCGGGAACCTGACTCTGTTTTTGAAGACTCTCTGTCACAAAAAACAAGACTCTCCCCCAACCAAGAAGGCAGTACATATCTACAGAGACATTGTTTTCCTGACTACATATTATACAGATAAATCAATTAAACATAGAACATAAGGAAGATATCTAACAAAGAAAACGGTATGGAACGTACATAGAGAAAGAGGTCATTTTCTGGAGATAGAACAATGATATCCAAATGTGGAAGCAGCCCTATTTTCACTCTGCAAGGAAATGGGAAAAAAAAACATTGGAAAAACGCTTAACATGACAACAGAAATAGTCTCACTTATAGTGACAGAGAAGCAAAAAGAAAAATGTAAATAGGAATTTACTGAGAACGTGTCACAACAACAGGCGCAGCAGCAATTGCAGGGACACTCCAGCTTATATCAGGCTTAACGTCAAACAAAATTTCACTATTGATCTCAACAGTTTGGAGTCCCACCGATAACAGCTTCTTTTGTTCTAGAATCAGAAAGCAAATCACTGGGACTGCAGCATCAGTTGCCAAAAAAACCTGAAATATTTTGAGGCACTTGTGAAAAATCAATCAGAAGAGTAAAGAGTTAAGCAATAGAGCCCACAGATCTTTCTCCCATTCACAATCGACAAACAACAGTGAAAGTAGAAAAGCAGTATCCATAAATTTGTAAGAGGATACATATCACAAAACGAACTCGACAATACAAAAAGCAAATCCAGCATTAGTAGCAAAGGCAGTCAATGGATCTCAAGTAGAAATGGATTTAGCTGTGGCCCCATACCCGGATCTTCTTGAATAACAAAACAATTTGAAGAACATGAGTATTGAGAAAGGCCATATATTTCACAAACTAAATTCCCAAGCAAACGTGCTTTATGAAGGCGATGTCTTAAATGTTTAGAGAACAAGAATAATGAGCAAGCTATCCTATCCAAGATAACTAAGAGGTCTTAAATTGTGCATTCAGAGAGCATCGCTTAGGTAGAGGTAACAAACAAAATTACGAGAAAATCTTTGAAGCCTTGATTTAATTAGCAGCAAAACATAGCCTTGGAAAACTCACCACATGCTAGAAAAAGAGATCCTAAAACTTGTCCAGCAGCCTACCAAAATACATAAACAATCTTCCTCAAAGAAAGATAGCATGACCAACAACAAAAACATCCTATGGAATTGTTACCTTCGATGCAGCTTTCTTAGCACCTTTGGCTTGCCATATTCTGCGAAAAGATACTCGTTTCGGAAAAACAGTATCAGGAACAACGCCGCTTGAACATGAAGCAGAAGCGTCAAGGTTAGACTCTACAAATTCGGCTGCCCACACAGAATGTTGCATCTTGCCTGAAAAAGCCCAGACAAAGTACTTCGATGAAAAATAAGAAGAGCATGTAGCAAGTTCAACCTGACTGGAAAGAAAATGACAAACCTTTGTTATATGAGGTCATAAGAGGAAGACGGTCACTCGTCCAAATTGTTCTCTCATCGTAGTCCTTCATTATGTTCAACTTTCCCCTCTCTTCTAGATAGGTTGGCTGAAAAGTTACTTAGATGAGTTACCAGATCCAACATATAACCAAACATTTCATAACCAAATAAAATCTATAGGCTGTTGAGATAACAGAAACGAACTATTCAGGTCCTCAAAAATAAAAACAAGACTGGCATGAAGTGGGGATAAGGTAGACAAGGAAAATCTAAACGTATGAGATCATTTACCCCAGGTTCCTCTAATGGATCTCTTAGAATCAGATGGGAAGACAGGTCTCTTTTGCTAGTAGAGTCATGCACGACTGGGGAATGGAAGTTCTGGGGTGAAATATTCCCAACTCCTTTTCTTTGGCGCAGCATCTCACGAGAACCAAGAGTGGGACTAGCAGAAGAGAATGGAATATATGAGGATGGATTCACTTCTGCAGCTTGTTGAAGAAGTAGACCAGACGGTAGAGGCCATATTGATATGACCGTACGTGGAAGTGGAACAGATACAACTTCGCCTGTCGCTCAAAAATGCCAAAGATAAAAAAGGTAAATGCCTCAGTTGAAACCTCGCAAAACGAGAAAAATAGCATTGACTACAGATCTAAGCCAATTAGCAAGATTTGGGATCGTTCTTTTGTTAATATTGTAGTTCGGATGTATCTAGCCAAACTTACCTGACGTGTTGTATATTGTTAAACAAGCAATTTGTAAGACACAAAGGAAAGCTTCAGCTCCTTGACCCAGGTGACTCCAGCATGCCTATAGCATAAAAAAAACTACGAGTTAAACAGTCATTCTCACGCATCAAACAAATGGAAAAGAAAGTTTTCTGCCTTGTTATTAATTCAGTGAGGAGCAAACAGAATAGCATCACCTAATGCATCTACCAGTACATAAGAAAGTCTGGGTGAGAAAGAATGTATGCATTTTCAAACGGATAAACATTGGAGAGAAAGAGTCTAACTTCTTATGGAAATTACCTTGATGATGGGAGAAGACAAAGTAAACCGCTTGAGCACGCGTGAACCGCTTGTCCAGATTATGCTATCATCAAATAAAAAATTCATCGTCAGGAACATATGGAATCAGAAAGTCAGCCAGATACGTTATACCCAATGAAATTAGCTTCTACCTACATACATTACTAGACTAAAGAGAAAGACTTGAAGAAAAAAGGAAACACATTCTTAAACGTAAACGACGACTTCACGTAGTGGTGGATAGTGATAGAGTAATCAGCAAACAGTATACTCAGGCTACAGTCAAATACACAGCCAATTGTAATTTATTCAACACTTGTTAAGATGATACCCTTCTTACCGGTTGTCTCGGATGAAAAGCTCATGCTCTCTATGCCGCGAGAAGTTAGTTTCATTGCCATCAGCGTCGTCTCGGTGGCCAGTGAGCTCAGGATCGAACAGAAAGTACTGGTAGGAGTCGGCAGCATTAACGTCCGGAGGTTTACCGTCGGTAGCTTCAGCGATTAGACCGAAAGGCTTGAACTTTCCGAGGACAGTAAGTTGGCGAACCCCTGGAGACATTTTTTTTCCGAAGAGCTTTGCGAACAGTCAATGGAGATTGAAGAAAGTTGAGCTGCACTCTCCCCTCTTTCCCGTTGTCGTCGGGCTTAAAACCCTAGTCTTTTCTCAATTTTCAGAATTCTATAATGAAAATTACACTTCTCTTAAACATGCTGGTCTCGGCATTACGGACATCGCTGATAAAAGGATCGAAATGGTGAACCATTTTAATAGAAAAGTAAGTGAGAGAAAAGGACAATAACCATGGAAGAAGAACTGAGAAAGAAGAATCATCACTTACTTGTCATTCGGACCGGGAAGCGAGTACAAGGGCTCAGACGAGTTCCGACAATAACTTAGGAAAAAGTATCGAAAGTCGGAAGAGTTCGCTAGCTAAGAGAGAGATGCTCTCAGAGGAATTAAACCAAACAGCTTCTGTGCAGACAGGATGCAAGGGAACTACAGTATAATTAATAAAAAGGAAATAAGTAAAATTAAAAAATAACCCCGGAACAAAACAGTTAAAAAAAAAAAAAATATATATATATATACAGTATTCCCAGTTTCCCACCAATTTCAGCTTTGACCATTGGGTCAACAAGGCCCAGTAAGACGGATGTTTTCGTCAGAGCATTAAGAGTAGCAGAGAGATTTAGTTCGGGCTTAACAGAGAAAATTAAGACAGAACAGAAAAGAGAAAAGGCAAAATTGCCCGTTGGGACCAACAGAACTTTGCCCATACGGTTGCTGACGTCACCGCCGGTCATCAATGTCAGGCACAATTATTCCCACTTCCACGTTATTCTCCCAACTTTTTTCTCTTTTCGTTCCTTTGTTTCTTGTTCGATCTTATCCTACGCCGTGTTCTACTCCGGTGCGCACGTTAGCAACATGATGGAGACGACAACGCCTCC
>KE154302.1:26840-41496 GCA_000411075.1 Sisymbrium irio | reverse complement strand
CACATGCAACGAAAAGAAAAAAAGCTCAAGACTCCGCGCGTGCGCGGAGATAAGCAGCTCATCTAGTATATATAACGTTTAAGCAAACATGAATATATATCTCCTGGAATAAAAAGGATAAAGACCAGACAGAAACTGGCAAAACACAATAAATTGCCAAGAGGCATTGAAAATCTACCGCATAATTGTGTTCCTCGTGCGAATAAAATTCAGTGGAGTATATAAATCTAAACATGTAGTACTTAACACGCATCATCCATCAATAAATGTATCAATAAGCGTTTTTTCAAATGTTGGTGGTCTTCAAGGCTAGGCAAAGCAAGATTATCTCTGAAAGCAAAAGGTCTCTGTATTTTCATGTTGTTAATAATAAGCTAATAGTTTGACTAGAATGAGCAAAAGAGCGATATGAAAAGATAATATTGGCTTTCAATATAATCATCTCAAAACCGGCTGACTCAGCTACTTGCTTCTTTCAATGGTTTCACAAAAATTAATTGATAATGAGTAAATTAAATTATACAAACCAATCCAGAAACGGAATAACAATTTCATTCTCCCAACATTTCCCTATAACACTACATTTTTCCCTTCAATCACAAACCTTTGTACCAGCCAAATCATGATCCTCAAATCATCTTCAGGAATCGGATATTAACATAACGAACAAATTACATTAGAACAAACAAAATAAGGACCAACTTGCCTGTAGTGGCATTCCGGTGAGAGGCCCCGCAATGGTGGGAGCTTGAGGGTGCCTTTTTGTTTCTTTCATTTTTTGTTCATAAGCTGAATTGTAATAACAAATACCAAAAAAAAAGTTCTTTTGAAGTCTCATTCATCCTATTTTCCGCTTCTTAGCTGTGTTCAAGCCTGTCGTCTTGCAAATTGGGCAAAGATTCTTCTGTTTAAGCCATTCTTTTATGCATTGGCTATGGAACTCATGCCCACATTCTAGAGTCCCCATGTCTTCCCCTTCAGTGTATTCCTCCTGTACCAAGTTTCACCATTCATACTCGACCAAGAAAATGTAATCTCTTTTTATTATTATGAATGCTGCAGCAACACATATATTTTACCTGACAAATACAGCAAGGCTCTGCATCTTGTGGAGATTTTGTGCCGCTTTTGTACTTTCGCTGCTTCAACCGGTTTGATATAGTTTCTTCGTTTACACCGGTACAAACAGCTCCAATACGCTCTTCTAGTGCCAACAACTCCTAAAGTTTATGAACCAAAGCAGTGAGGTTTTTAGACTTAGCATGACTCGACAAAGATTTTATGGTTTGTTATGGCTTTACCTCATATGACATGTTATCTACATCAAGTCGCATGTCTCTATAACGGTCATGCATACCAGCAGGTCCATCAAATAGCACTGACTGATTTAGAAGCATAAAGTCCTGGACAAACAGCCATTCAGATTATTTTAAGTTCCGGCTATTAGGTTAGTTCATCTAGAAGGCAACAAAGACAGAGAAGACAAGTCCAATTTAAAGTTTAGGTAACTTTAGTCTTAGCTATTTATTCTACTTAGCCGAAGGAGACACTAACCTCAAGTCGCAAGTTATTATTCGGATCCCTACGCATGACATCCAAGATATTTTGCATCTGTTCAAACGAGAAGCTCATTGTTAGTTCTATATGAATTCTTGCTGAAAAAAGGTATTTATGTGCAAACGAAGCTAACGAAGACCAACCAAGTTAAACGCTTAATGGCAATAGAACTTGTATGAACTGACCTGAGACACCATAAGTCTGCTTCTTCCTCTGCTTGCAGCTGCCAAGGCCCAAAAAGAATGAGGAGCCCCAACCACACTATCCCCTTGCCTATCAAGCCATGGAGCTGCTCTCGAGTAAGCCCGATTATGCACCTGACTATTATCACCACCAGGCTGAAGCACAAGCCCATCCTGAGAGGCAGGAGGAGCCAACGAACGAAGTGTTGGATGATGATGCCCAGATCTCTGGTTTGTAGCATCTACAGCAAGGGAAGAAGATATCAAGGACCTACGGACAAGTTCGGATCTTCTTCTTTGGTGATGCGGTAAATTCTGGTAAGGAGTCCACGCTAGATTAGAAGATGGTGGTTGAACACCTGTTATTGAGCTTGTCCTGGACACTGATGATGATGCAATGTTCAGGTTTCCGCTTGTTGCAATTCTGGTACTCTGACTTTGGGATAAATTCTCGAGTTCAGGAGCTGGAGCAAACAAGGGATTCTCTCGAATACTCCCTGCTATGCTTCTTGACCTGGCTTCATCTAGATGAAGGTTTCTCTCAGGGGGCGCTGTAGAAGCTGGGGTCCACGAACTGCTTTCTCCCTGATGGAAATCATGATAACCACCTGAAGAAGATTGACCAATACAGCCTTCAACAGCCTTTCTCTTGCAGGATACACGACGCCCCTCTACGGAAGAATATGTTCTAACTCTACTCTCTTCCAATTGTATACCAGGTTGTGAAACCCTGGTCTCTGGTCCATTAGCTTCAAAGAAGCCAGACCGATCCCTAACAGGACTAGTATCCTCCTCGTCAAGTTCAATATATTCTACATTCAGATTGACATTCTGAACAGGTTGATTGGCGCCAGATGGTTCTTCAAAGTCTGGATCTAAATCAATTATTTCATTTCTTCGTAGCTCATTGTCACTGGAAGCTTTATTATTCGTGCCACTAGAGCTAGCCTCACCAATGCTAAACCTATGTAAATCATGTTGCTCGCTATAAACTACGTTTGCGAGTAACGCACTTGATTCAGAATTTGCAATCATATAATCCTGCAAGTCGTTGTCACCAAGACTGTGAATATTCTCCCGATGATCTATCACACCATTACTCGAGGTAGAACCATGCTCAAAGTTCAAGGCCTCTGATAAATAGCCGAGACTGACCCTCTCTCCCTGCATCTCGGCTAAACTTTAACCACAATTACACTTGGGAGAAGAGGACTCACGATACTTTCCTTGCTCTCAACAATGTGCCTAATGGGGGAGACTGCAAAAGAACAAGACAGTACATCGTTCAGTAACAAAGAAGACAAAAAAAAGACTTCTGAAAAGGAACACATAAACACACTCAATCGAAACATAGCCCCGAGAAATGTAATGACAAATGGCTTCCTGAGAATTGCATATACAATCACAATCGCTTCAGCTAGAAGAACACAAGGGTTAGAAGCTCACTGATTCCTAGATGACAACTGAGTTGGCTAAGTAAAAGGAAAATGATATAGCAACAAACAGATGACAAATGAGTTTTTTAACAAGATTAATCAGTAAGAGGCAGCTGCAAAAGACATTTCATATGATACTGCTATTAACAAACACAAAAAGTTTCCACTTTACTTTTACAAAAGCTGAATTATCTATCAATTTAACATCTAACTGCAAATGAAAAGGGAAAACAAATAGAAGCTAGCATCACACAACAACTAGGCCATTTGAAACAAAATCTGAACGATATAATTAAAACGAGTGAAGACATTTTACTCAACTACCACCACAATGGCATAAAAAAAAAGAGAAGTCTCATATCAATACTACGGCGTCCCTAACATATCAACTAACAACCTATCGAGATTCATAAATCAACGACCAAGGAAATTTAAGCATCACAAAGTCCCAATATCAAGCAAACATAACGAAACAAGCAAGGTAAAGGCAAAGGCAAAGATATACACAGCTTGAAGATAAAGCATCATCGTCAGATAAACAATTCACAACCTCAAAAGATAAAAATAAACGTAAAGAAACGAGCTTTTCTATCCAAACAAACAAAGTTCATAGAGATCCATTCATATGCTATGACTAACACCTTAAAACTCATCTAAAGGAACCAACTTTAAACAGTCCAATACAATGAATGAAACCTACCAACCAATTTCGATCAAATCTTTGAACCCAGAAAGAATAAAATCAAAACCCATAAAATAAAGACAAGAACTTGAAGACATAATCGATCTAAAAACTCTCAAGAACAAGAACAACAACAACAAAAAACTCATTTTGAAAAAAAAACAAAACTTTGGGATGAGTTTCTTCTTGAAAACAATAAAAATTACAAAAAACAGAGAATTTGATTGAGGAAGAAAGGAGAAGAGCACGTACCGCTTTGTTGCAGAGAGAAGACAGGAAGCTCTAAGGACAATCAAAACACAGAATGGGAACAGAAAAGAGGATTAATATTAGGAAGAGACGGCAATGCGTAATTTACCATATCACCAAAAAAACACTAAATATTTTAAAATTTATGACAAAAAGGAAAAATAAAGAAAGAAAGCAAATGGTCATGAAGAGGGGAGTTAAAAAAGAGTCAGTCATAAGAACAGTTTCCAAAGAACAGAATTGAATAGGTTAAAGCCAAAATCAACGAATAACAACAAAAGTATATAAATTCAAATATTAAATGTATGATTTTAAGTTAATACACGTAAAAATGTTGAAAAAGAAGAAGAGAAAGCAAGTTGGCAAGTTAATATTTTTTTCTCTTTGGGACGTTTAACAAATGGTTATGTCCCACGTCCAAACCAAAAATGTATCTTACCCTTTGCTTCTTCACACGTCCCTCGTTTTTAATTTTCTTTTTTATTTTGTGATTTTGAATTTAACTAGACCAACACAATTGTTTTGGTCTCTTTGCTTCTTGTTCTTTTACTTTCTTACTGTTACCTAGTTGTTATTTAACTTTGGACAATGTCTACTTTCTGATTCTGTTCAAGTGTTTAAAAATCGTCCATTTCTTTACTTTCTTTTTTATTCCATTAGATTCTCAACTAAAAACAACCACAAGATGATACGTGTTCATCAGAATATTATTTTACCTAAATATTTTATTCACAAAATTTCCAACTTATAAATGCTCTTCTTATCATGTTTATCAAATTAGAAAAGAAAATCTTTTTTCTTGGACAAATTAGAAAGAAAATCTAAAAAAACTTTTTGTAGAGTGTACCCAGTTATCAATTATTATTTTTAGCTATATTTACTATTACAATCTGGTCAATGTGTATTTTATTGTTTACAATCAATTTTTTTATTATTTCATGAAATTTTAGCCTAAAATACATTTGTATTACTGGCAAAATAACTTTATTCATGTACTATTCATGCATATTATTATTTTATTTATGGTAATTTTTTGGTTTAGTTTAATATAATACAAGCATGTTCATTTATGAAAAATAAAAGTAATGTAATTGTGCGGAAATTATGTAAAACAAAAAGATTTCTTGCATAAGTATGAAAAATAAATGTAACACTACAAGAAAAAATGCTTATACCGACAATGTTTATTGTTGGCGGATCATTGATAACTCTATTCAACAACGTAACTCCGATAAAACTCAAAAGGTCAGAGTTTAATTCTCGGAAACGAGATACATCGTAGATTTTTCGGAAACTATCGAGAACAAAATTTGTCAAAAGAGTTGTCAGATTGGTTTGTCGGAACTTACCGACATTTTTGTTATCGGGAAGTGGTCGGGGGAGGTGGTCGGTAATGGATCAGAAAAGTACCGAGGAAACTCTAAGAAATGCATATGTCAGATATTCATGGATTTGTGATCGGTAAGTGGTCGGTAATGTTAGTCGGTAACGGGTTGGAATTTACCGAGGAGACTCCAAGAAAAGATGGAGTTCCACTATCGTCGTACATCTCATCGAAAATAGGTCGGTGCAAAACTAGTGTGTTTTATCGTCGGGAGAGTTAAGGTACATGCCGACTAAATTTAGATAAAGCAATTAAAAAATAAATTTTAACAATAATTATATGATAATATATATATATACATATATATAAAAAATATCATACAAAACGTTGGTTAAACTTTCTTATAAAGCATTCATAGCATACTTTACAACACATGTAGTATACAAATTATATCCTACAAACCGTGTTTCACAAATTAAACCATATTATACAAACAAAGAAGTGAGGAACAGCTTAAACGCAATTGTTGTTCAGACTGGTTCAGGCTTGATATTGCTCCAAAACACATCTTGAACTTGAACTTGAACTTAACAATACTTCAAAACACATTTTGAACTTGAGAAGACAAGTCATCAATTTTATTGGCCGCTTGGAAGAGTTTGTAGTGTGTCTCAATGTGCATTTCTTTGTAATCTGGGGATGATTTGCATTAATAGGAGCATAACCTGAAACTCCTATAAGATGCGAAGAACTTTGCATAGTGTATACATAAAGTATAACTAGAAACAGATATTTTGAACTTGACAAAGAAAAAGAAACATAAATTTTGATTAAACTTACAGATATCAATGGCATTTTTTCTGCGTGAGTGAGTTAGGTTTCACCACAAATTTCTTGTCCCACCATCATTTGGGTTAGTTTCTGTAGCTCAAGCTCTCTGCCCTTTTTAGCAATCGCCTCGACCTTTTTGTCGACAAATAAACCATCTTTGTTTAGGTAGTTCCCATGTTTCTTTGTCTCCGACTTGTATTCTGAACTAGAACCTTGTTCAAGGAAGCCACCCATGTTCCTGGTTCAGATGGAAGCCCATATCCTACAAAGAAAAGTTACTAGATTTAGTATGGTTACTAGCAGACAACAAACGAAATTGGTACCGGATGTTAGAAAACCAAAGATCATAATATATGTAGATTGTACAACACACGGATGTTGTTACCATCTTCTTGCCCTGGTGAGATTAGAGAGGAGATAAGTTGTAACAAAAATAAATTGTTGGAATATATGTAATTAAATCTCCCAAAAATGTGTTCATCGGGTTTCGTGTCGAAACCAAATCCTAAAAATATTTTCTGGTTGATTTAAAAAAACTGAAATTATGAAGCGAGAAATATACTTTTCAGTTTCGATAACTTACCGAGAACCTGCATTCTATCTTCTCGGAAATGTATCGCCCACGGCCTAATTAAGAGACAGGATAATGATCTGATTTGAGAGGAGAGTTGATTTCAGCCGCTGTGCAGTTAACCTCTCCGAGAAATTACAAAAAGTTATGAAATGACGAATATGAACTAAGCCCACAAATTAATGATAAAGTTTCAACATCTCCATTTCCATTGTAGCTCAGAGTGTCGCATGTATGTATACTGCGGAGGAGTAGTTTTTTTTTATTTGTGGGCAATTAAATTTATTTTTTTGGCGTCGGTCTGTCGGCAATTGATTAAACCTTTGTAAAAGGTTAAGATGAGACCCAAAACTCAATGTTACTGACCTAAACACTAACTAAAGACCCCAAAAAAAATAAATTCTGGAATAGTTAAAAGTAAGCCCAATGTTACTATCCCAAACATCTAGCAAACGTTTTGTGTAAAACGATATGTTTTATCTCATATGCGTTGCCTTTCTCTTCCAAGACTAAAAAGTAAAATCGATTCAAGGGAAAATTTTAGGGTTCAGAACTCCTATTGTTCATCTACAACATAAAACTAAACTGTTCTTTAGTTGAAATTGGCCACTCTGCTTTCTCACTCTGCTTTGAGATCGTTCACGAACCTTTCTACCATCTCCTTTGATTAATTAAGCTTGATTTTTCCCTTCAGTATGTCACCTAATGTTTGCTTCCATCGTCATCATTGAAGACCACACATCCCAATGTACCATTGATATGTGTCCATATAGTTGATTTAACGCATTAAATAATATTGATTCCAACTATCTTCATACACAAACTAATTCCTTGGAGTTTATCGATCATATTCCAAATTTCCAATGATTGAAGTTGTCAGAATCTCCTTGCAAATTGCAATACATAACCGGGATATTTCGGATAGGATACCGTCAAAATTACTTACGTCTTACCGAGAACATAATGTTTCGTCGGAAATAGTAATACCCCGATACATTTTCGACAAAAGTTTTTGAGAACATACTGACAATTATTGGTCATCAGTAAATTTTAAATTTCCGACAACAATCCGACCATGAATTATGATAAATTTCTGATAATGTTGTTATCTAGAAAATTATCGACAATTTTCCCATAAAATTTATCTTTTCTAGCTAACTTGTTGTACGTTACTCAGTACAGTTTTGAGGCAGACGTTTCTCACTGTCTTTGTCGATATAGAGACCTTTTCCATGTAGTGTAATTTCTTATTTTAGTTTATGATATAGGAAAATGTTTGATGTATTGATTGGCATAGAAAAATTATTTATAGATAACATGATGGATGTAGGTTTGAGATTTTAGGTCGAACTAAATTTCTCAAATCGAATTTAATCGATGTTTTGATAGTTCCTTTTGAATTTGGCTATGATCATTAAACTGATTGACAGCAAATAAAATTGTGTTTGGTTTTCGGTAATTTTGGTTCGGCTCAACAGAACCAACCAATTAACTAAAGATAAAACCTTAACACAAAATATCTTATTGTTACAAAAATAAAATTGGGAGAAGATAAATATTGAATGTAGGGTTTACTATTATTTTTTAGTTTCTATATAAATGATTGATTCGTTCAACTGTAAATCACACATTCACAAATTAGAACAAAATTTTTGTCTCTCACTCTTTCTCTCTTTCCCAAAATTCTGCGGATATACAATTTTCTTCTTTATTTTTATTTATCGATATAATAAATCATTATTATTATTATTATTATTATTATTATAATATGTTATCAGCACACACACTACATAATATGATTATATATATAATATTTATGTTGTTATAATGGTAGGGATACCATCTATATTAATTATTATTTCGAAATAGTTGTTTCACGCACCATTATTTTTTAATGTTATGGTGGGCGGGTTTTCGCCTCATTAATAATTAATGACATTATATATGGCTGCTAATGCACCATAATTATTTATTTATTGAACCGGTTTGGAGGTCGAGCTATATTACTCGTTCATCATCTTCTTCATATGCACCTTCAATCTGGCCCTTGAACTGGTGAAATGAATAAGAGGGCTTTTCCCTCTGTGGAAGTAGGGGTTTAAGCATTGTAAATTAATGTCATAATGAATGGTTAAATCACCGCATAATTTATTGTTAATATCATAATAAATGGTTGAGCTATTGTATAATTTATTGCTTATGTCATACTAGATAGCGGCCACTGTATAATTTATTTATTGTTCTAACGTGGATGATTTGTCTTCATAATATTATGATGAATGAATGTTATACTACTGAATAAAATTTCATTTTTAAAAATTAGTAAATTGAATAGATTATATATTGAAATTCTTTTATTAAATTTATTTTAACCATTTTCACAACGGTCACAAAGAAAATTTTGAAAATATGTTACAATTCAAATGACTACTTAAATGACTATGGACAGTATTTTTTTTAATCTTTAAATGCACTCATCTTTTACTCATTTTATTTCAGTCAACAATTTCATTTCATATCACCAATGATTTCATCTTCTCTCATATATTTTTTCAAATAATTTTCATTTTATTTTTGAAAGAAAAGATGATTCGCTTATTGTTAATTTTATGTGCAATTGTAGTTTTTTACTTCTAGTTATGATATATTTGTGGGAGATTTTACTCTCAAAGAATTTATCATAACCGTTACATTACTTTTTATGCATTATTTTTTCTTGTAATTACTTGTATTTCATATATCTAGTTCATTAAATCATCAATATTTATAATATTTTATGTCTCTATTTTAAAATTAATGAAAAAAGTCGAAAAACTACAATTCCCAGCTCTCAAAATTACTGAAGCAAATTACATCGCATGGACGATTGATGTCGAACTACATCTAGAGATGAAAAAAATAGACAGCTCTGTAAAAGAAAACTGAATCGTATGTACATGAATAATACAAGCGATAATTTTTCTCAGAAAATATGTTGATAAAAATGTTGGACATGACTATGCTTACATAAAAGATTCAGGGCAGTTGTGGAAATCTCTGAAAAAGCGGTTTGACAACTAAAGAGATATAACTCTCTTTCATGTACTCGAAGAGTAAAGCAGCTGTATGATTTGGAACACTTTCTAAAAGAGAAATGCACAATGAATCTGTTATTATGTTAAAAAATTGGGTAATTGGTTTAGTTCCTATTTTTTTAGTTAATAACAAAATTAACCTCACAATATATAATAACTCTTCAAAATTTCAACTTCAATCTAAGCACATTTTTTTGGTATTGAAGCTTATAAGAAATTTATTCATTCATTTGTTCAATGTAAGTTGAAATGATTTATGATGTTGGGATCAAAAATTCTAAAAAAAATGAATCACCACCTATCAAAAATCTGTTTGCCTCAGATCAAGATTCACGATCCTTTGGAATCAGCTTCTTGATCTTTTGGTGGACAGCTCCATGGACAGAACCCAGACGTTTCTAATAAGGTATGTGTTCCAGTCTTCTATTTATGCACTCTGGTGGTAAAGGAATGGAAGGAAACACGATGAAAAACCACTTCCTCCAACTACAATCCTTGATAGACAAGTACGAAACCGTATACTCTCTCTATGATCATTAGGATATTCAAGATGTGAAGGTGCAACGGTGGATTGGCTTGCAACTAAATCATTTTAAAAATATCATTTCTCTATATTATCTGCAATTCTGATTACCATCGAACAATGTCACAGTGATTGTAAAACTGATTTTTCTTTGAATGAATTTAACATTTCATCAAAAAAAAAATTGTTTGCCTGGGAAACCTATACAAGGGTTACTATTTTGTTCATTAACATAAATTTACGATGAAATCACAATAGAGATTTTGACAAAGAGAAAATAAGAAAACAAATAGCTTGGCCCTTCAGTACCCGAAGCTTTGCTAAAATGCTTCCATTGCAAGTCATCATCAGAGAACAAAAACTCATTATCATCAGGAGATGTTCCCCATCTATTACTCCATTCAACTATTCATTGCTCTCATTCAGCAGGTGCCTTAGTCTCTCTATGAGCAATCACAAACTTATGGCCAAAGACACATTTTGCATTCTTGAACAAATCTAACTCAATCAGTATAGCAGCCAGCACATTAGCATCAGGAACCAACCTTTCAATGCAGTCAAACAAACCATTCTTACTTCTTCACAACTTACATCAGCTTGGTATTTATACTGCATGGCCGGATTAAGGAAGTAACCAGCTGCGTGTAAAGGACGATGAAGCTGATCTTCCCATCTTTTATCAATGATAGTAAATGCTTATTTGGATTTCTCTTCTCTATGGTTAAAACTCAGTGCGATAGCCTCCTTAGTTCGATCCATTTCTGCGTAGATATAACCCATGACTGGCTTTTTTTCAGCATCTACCATCCTAAACACTTTAACAATAGGACTCACCAACTTCAAAGCTACTAAAATGTTTGACCAGAAGCTTTCTTGCAGTAGGTATTGCTTCACTTTCTTTGCTCCACTATCTTTAGGCCACTTATATTCATCCCATTCAGTTGAGTTAATCAGCTTCCTCAAGTTGTTCTTTTGCTTATGAAATTGAGACATCGTGATGAAGGAAGTAGCAAATCTTGTAATGACAGGCTTATGGAAATTTCTATTAACAGTACCTCCTCATCATATTCACAAGAGAGACATGATCATATGTAAAGCTGTTCATGAACATGCACTTCTTCATTGCATTCTTCACTACTGGGAGCGATGCAATGTCTTCGAGCATCAGATCAATGCAGTGAGCCGCACATGGAGTCCAATACAGATGTTTTCTATCTTCCATAAGATACTCTCCAGCCTTCTTGTAGTTTGATGCATTGTCTGTTACAATCTGCACAATATTGTGTTCGCCTACTTGCTCCACCAAATTATCAAGAAACTGATACAACAATCTTGCATCCTTAACAACCTCAGAAATATCCATAGATTTAAGGAAAACAAAACCTTTAGGCGAGTTAACCAAGAAGTTAACAATATCCTTCTTGGACACAGGATCACGCCATCCATCTGACATCAATGAACAACCTTTCTTTGCCCACTCTTTCTTGTTCTCCAAAATCTCAATTCCCACATTTTCTTCTCTTTCTTCAGAAGAGGTTCTCTCAACTCCCACATGCTTTGAGCTTTCAAGTCAGGTCCGTACTGTCCAACCAACTCAAACATTTCATCAAAGGAAGGATAAATGACATAATTGAAAGCAAGACCAGCATCATATAACCACCTAGTTATACCAAGGCAGACTATATTCCTTTGCTCTTTATCATAAGCACCAAAAATATATTTTCTTTCTTTCCTTCCTTGCAGAATATCTCTTGGAGAACAATGACATATTTATCCATAAGTCCTTTGTTTTTTTCTTCCTTTTCTTTGATAGTGCTGCTCTAGCTGAGGATTCTCCATATTCTTCATCATACTCATCATCAGCAAATTCAGGTTGTTGTTCCATATCTCGAGCTGCTTTTTGGGCTTCCTTTTTCATCATGCACTCACGAACTGATTTCTCAACATATTCTGGAACATGCTTACATTTTTTGGCATTCTTATAACCACCAATCAAATGCTCCGTTGAAAACACTGTAGCAGAAATTACACTTCCAAGACCAGCTGTTATTCCCAACTTGTGTTCCATACTTCTTACCTATATCCAATTCTCTGTCACTGGCATCACCTTTGTTTGTGTTCTTTTCACCGTCAGACATTACAAAACTGTAGAAGATAAGACAACAAAGGTTTAAGAAACAAAATCAGAGCTATGATCAGTTCTTAACATTAATTTAGTTCTAATTGATTTATGTACTCTATCACAACAACAACATAAAAAGAAGACAAAACATATAACAGGAGAAGAGGAAAGAGAATATAAATATAGAGACATACCTGAGAAGAAGAGATGTAGAATTGTAGAGTCGCAGTCGCAGAGAAGGAAGAAAAGTTTGTTTTTCTTTAACCTATTAAGAAGCCACATTATATTATATTTAACGTAATAGAGTTTGGATTAATGATAATTAGTTAAGATAGAGTTTAAATGACAGAAATACCTGGAAACAATAATAAGATTTGGTGGCGTTCGCCTTGTGTCGCTATAGTCTCCATGTGCTTTTCACCAATAGCGCTCGCCTTCTCATCAATACCCTTGCCTTGACGCCTATGGTGGTGAGACCTGCGCTTAGCGCCATGGCAAGCGCCTTAAATCTATTTTCAAACACATACTAATGTTAGCTAGGAGAAATTTAGAAAAAAAACACATAATTTTTTATCTAAAATTTACAATTTTGTGTCTTCAAATTATTTGTAATTATTCTTTTTGTTTTGTTTTATTTTTATTTTAGGATTGACCATACGACTTAAGAGAAATTTTATTTTTAAATTTTATAAAATAAACAGATTAATAATTATATATTTAAACACAATTCATCCAATAATAAAAACAAATCAATAAAAAATAATATAATAAATTTTCTATTGAAAATTAAAAAACAAACAAATTTCACTCAAAAGTTAAGTAATAAAAAGGAGAAGAAGCAAAATAATTTTTTTTTAAACTTTTTGAAAAGATATCCTCATGTATATGCGGATCTTGATCTAATATGATTTTTAATTGATAAGGTGAAGATTTAGACTAAAATTTGATAAATAAAGTTGAATTACTATTCACCTTTACTCTCCATTTTTTTTTACTTTGATAAGCTGAAAATAAAGTCTTCATTTTGAATATTTTTGGAGTTGTAATATAATGAAAAATGGTACAGACTTGTAATATATCATCATGAGTTGAATTTTAAATGTTATTCTTGTCCAAAATTTCATAAATTGGTCCAAATAATATATCTTAAAGTTGTTGACATAATCACATTAGAAATACATATATCTTTAATTGTTTTTTTTTGTTTAGCAGAATTTTATCAATTTTCCGTTAATTCATTGAAAAATTCAATAAATTTCCAATAAACATAACATATTGTAAGAGAATTTTATTATTTATTCGAAATCTACCAAAAGTTCCTGAAAATTTTATGTCGTTTTTTAATCAATTGAAACTAGATTTTTAATCCGTGCTACTCGCAGGAATTTGTTAATATATTTTTAAAATGTTAAAATATATGTAATGAATAATATTTTTTTAATACTAAGCAAAAAAATTATCATTTGTATTTTTAGTATATTTAATAACATTATATTCTGAATTTATAAATTATATATATATAACATTAGTATATAATTTATAAATTATATATATATATATGTGTGTTTTTACATTATATAAATTATGTTTTCTATTTTCTTCTAGTTTAAAAAATAAATTTCTAATATTTTTCTACAAAATCAATATTTTTTTATTAATAATTCATAGCCTGTATCGATAAATTATTTGATTACATGTATATTATATCTTATAAATACTTGCAGATTAAACTTATATCAAAAACTATAATTTCCTAAATTTATTTAAAAGTATACAATTGTCGTTTTTAAAAATATTTTTATTCTTATTTGAAGCTTTTTACTTATGTATTTGCTGGGAAACTATCCAAATAACTCTCTACTCATATCAAAATCTATATAATTTTATATTCCCTCTATTTCAAATTAGTAAATGTTTAAAAAATTGATTCAAAAATAGTTTTTTGTTTAAGTTTTATATGCATTTTATTGATTATTAATGAAAAATGTAAAATTCTACAGATTTAATTGAATTTTTTGAATTGTTATTGGCTTAGATTTATTGAAAATTGTTAATCTCAGAAAATGATGTATTTATTATCAAAATTTAATATGATTTTTGTAAAT
>KE154302.1:6384-23535 GCA_000411075.1 Sisymbrium irio | reverse complement strand
TTAAATTATAAAATTTACAAAATTCTTAAACTTAAATATGTGAAACAATACTATTGGTGGATTTAAAATTATACTCCTATATAAACACTCTCAAAAGCATTTAACCTCAATTTTTATTTTCTTTTTGTCAGCAATATCAACTATATAAATATATTTTATTTTACAAATAATATAATTATTTTAAATTAGAAAGTTTCTTTATATAATATTAATTTCTATTTTTTTAATAGAAATTTATAGATAATTTACTTTTATGTATTTCTGTATTAGTAATAAATTTATAAAACTTAGAAAATTTATTAAATTTATTAAATTTAAATAAAAATGTGTAATGATATTATTGGTGAGTTTAAAATTTTAATCCTATGTGGACATTTTCAATGGCATTTAGCCTCTTTTTTGCTACAATAAAAATTATAAGTTATATATTTATATATATTAACTATGAAAATGAGATTATTATTTTATGTTAAAAATTTTCCTAATATAATATTATTCTTATTTTTGGTTTAACGAAAATTTATTTATACTTTTCTTATCTTATTTTAAATTGGAAGGTTTCCTAATTTAATATTAAGTTTTTTTTTATAAATTTTATGGATAATTTCATTTTTATGTATTTTCTGTTAATAATAAACTTATAAAATTTAGAAATTTTTTTAAATTTAAATAATGACATGAATTGATATTATTGATTGTTTATTTTTTTTAATCTTATGTGAACACTCTCAATGTCATTTAAACTCAACTTTTATATATTAATAGATTACTGATGAACTTGTCACGAATATATTGTTTTTGGATTGTCTATAATTATCACTCTTATGCTCTCTTTATATTCGTATACATACATATCTATATCTTTGGATGGATTAAATTCTGATGTTTAACAAAAACGAGGTTGCGGACAAAAAAAAACTTCATCTATTCCTTAATAAGTTATAACCAAATCGCATCCTCTCTTTGTTCATTCTAGACTTCTAGTCCACCTTCTCTCTAAACACTAAAATACACCTACATCAAAACATCGGTTGGTCAATGAATCATACTCCAGAAGAACTGGAGGTCGTGAAAATGGTTATCAGTCGTCTAATTAAAAAAAAAAATAGTCGTCGTAAAATCATGACCTTTTACAAACCACACATAAAGATACGCCCAAACACATGTGGTCTGAATCCATGACACAACCTGTCCAAAAGTCAAAACCCAATCCAAATCCATAATATCTCGACCGCTTTAAAATCCCGGTTTAGAGTTTTCCTTTTCGCAGCAAACCTCTATTACTTCTATAGACCCAAAGCCAAAAAGGTCACTCACTCTTCGCGTCTCTAGGACTCGGGAGAGACACGAAATACAAGTTCCCGCCTTCCCGTTTCACTAAACTGCGCGTACACACCACGCGATAGTTCAATGCAACAACAAACACTAAGCACGCGCTGAAACCGCGAGTGAGTCCAGAGACGATATGGATAATTACGGGAAACTGTCTAACCTAAAAGGAAAAACATTTATTTATTCTTTAAGGAAGAAAAGAGGAGGAAAACGCTAACGTGCACCGGATACGAAAATTAGTAAGTTAAACTACGCCGTTTTAGAGTCCCCTTCCTCTTTGGGTGTATCTCTCTTTTAAACCTATTTTTCTCGTCTTCACCGTAATCTCTCTCTCTCGCTTCGTCGTCTCTCTCTCTCTAAAACTCTGTGTTAAAGAACTCCGAACGAATCATGGCTAACTCCTCCGCTGATTCCGCCGCAGACCACCGTAACAAGCACCTCTCCATCAATCCACCTCACCAGATCTTCAAAGGTTTATTCATCGCCGTTGATTCTCCCTTCGATGATTTCACGATTGTCTCTTCGACTCTCGCCATTCCAATCTCCTGTGTTTTCTATAACTGATTATTGAAGCTTAATCTCTCTCTCTATGCTTTTAATCGTCGATTGAAATTTAGAGCCCCTCATTTAAAATTAGGGTTTATGGTGTTTTCTTTTGTTCTATTTTGAGAGATTAAATTCGCCGCCTTTGAGCTATTGAGCTCTCTTGCTTGTTTTAAGTATTGGTGTAGATCCATAAGTTGTGGATTGTTTACATCGTGAATCAATGATGTTGCTTTATTGTGGATTGAGAGTGATGTTTTTTTGGACTTGAGTCTTGTGCAGATATCCAGGGCTCTGACAATGCTATTCCTCTTTCACCTCAGTGGCTTCTCCCTAAACCAGGGGAGAACAAGACTGGAATGGGAACAACTGTGGTATGTTTGTTTTGTTTTGCTTTGGCTTTTTTTTTGGGGTTTTGTGTTATTCATGTGGGAGGTGGTTTTCACTTTTTATAGGAAGCTCAGGCGGTGCATAACCCGTATGGAAGTCAGTCGACTGGAAATGGGGAGGAGACACCGGATAATCTGAAGAAAAAAGATGTTTTCCGGCCTTCTTTACTTGCTGCAGAAACTGGCCGGCGTGATGGTTGGCGTGATGAGGAGAGGGATACCTTGTCGTCTGTTAGGAAAGATCGCTGGCGGAATGGGGACAAGGACTTTGGTGATAACAAGAAGGTTGACCGTTGGGATAATGTGGGACCTAGACACTTTGGGGAACCACGCCGTTGGACTGATTCAGGAAACAAGGATGCTGCTGCTGGGCCAGAGCAGCAGCGCCGTGGTCCGAGTGACCGATGGACTGATTCAGGAAACAAGGACGCCGGGACAGAGCAGCGGCGTGAGAGCAAGTGGAACTCTCGCTGGGGACCTGATGATAAGGAAACTGAGATCACGCGTAACAAGTGGGATGATTCGGGTAAGGATGGTGAGATCATTCGTGAGAAGGGTCCCTCTCTTCCTTCTGGTGATGGAGACCATTACCGGCCCTGGAGACCCTCTCAGGGTCGAGGAAGAGGAGAGTCTCTTCACAGCCAATCAACACCAAACAAGCAGCCTACATCCTTCTCCCACAGCAGGGGGCGTGGAGACAACACTGCTATTTTCTCAGCTGGGCGTGGAAGGCTTGGTTCTGGTGGAAGCCTTTTTACTAGCGCATCAAACCAGTCTCACCCTCCTGGATCTGCCTCTGAAAGAGGGGAAATTGGTCCTGGAGAGCCTCCCCATCTGAGATATAGCAGAATGAAACTTTTGGATGTGTACAGGATGGCAGATACAGAGTGTATTGAAAAATTTCCAGATGGGTTCATTGAGGTGCCTTCCCTTACGTGTGAGCAGCCGTCGGATCCTCTGGCTATCTGCGCTCCAAGTTCTGAGGAAGTGGTCAGTGTTCTTTAATTTCGTCTAAGTTTTTCTTCTTCCTATAGCATCTCAATTTTCTAATCGTTATACCCTTGTTGTTCCTCATAGACTGTTCTGGATGGGATTGAGAAAGGAAAAATAGTTAGCAGTGGTGCCCCTCAAGCATCCAAGGATGCCCCTAGTGGACGAAATCCAGGGGAGTTTTCACAACCTAGGCGAATCAGGCCTGGTAAGAATTCCGTGAAAGTCATCCAGTAGTATTTGTGTAAATGATACAGATGGTGATATTATGAATGCTTTGTTGCAGCTGGTAGCAGAGAAGATATTACATACGCTGCTGAGGATTCTAAAGATGAAAGTGGAGAAACAAGGACCTATCCAGATGATAAGTTTAGGCCTGAAGGTATGTGTTTACATATTGTGGCGTTCGTACAGTTTTGTTGATTTACTTATATTAGTGCTCTTTGGGATAGCTGATATTGGAATAGTTATTGAATTGAACTCGTATTTTTTTATTATAAATTCTTTGAGCAGTGTTGGCAAAGGTGGAATTACGAAGATCTGTTCTAAATAATATGCGAGTTCTTTATCTATCCCTATTAGCCTCTCATTATTATGGGTGTTTCTGTCATGTTTGCAGCTTCTCATGAAGGTCATGCTCCATTTAGGAAAAGCAATGAGATGCAAGGAAACAATCATGGTCAGTCTCCATGGCGACAGTCTTCGGTGGGAGAAAGGTCGAGTAGGATCTCACATGATTGGAATGACCCTTCAGCTGATAACAGGCTGAAATCTTCTGACAGTGTCTGGTCACACCCTAAAGATTCAGTAAACCATTCAGGTGGCAATGTGATGGGCTTGCCACAGCCCAAAGGTGAATCAAGATGGCAAATCGGTGAAGATCCTGCGCTAAGAAGGCAGCCATCGCTGGTGTTTGACAGGGAGCGTGAAGTTAGAAAGCTTATGCCATCGTCGCCTGAAGAACTTTCACTCTATTATAAAGATCCTCAGGGTCTTATCCAAGGCCCTTTTTCTGGAACTGATATTATTGGATGGTTTGAGGCTGGATATTTTGGCATAGATCTGCTAGTTCGTCCTGCGAATGCACCTAACGATTCTCCTTTTTCATTACTCGGTGATGTAATGCCACATTTGCGGGCTAAGTCGGGGCCACCACCTGGTTTTACCGGTGCTAAGCCAAACGAATTTGTTGATGCGGCCGGTACACCAGCCTTCCCTGGTGTGGGGAAAGTTCATCCTGGGATGGGTGAGGCTGATATGTTGCAAAATGATATGAGGTATAAGCAAGTAGGAGGGACCGTAGCGGAGAATCGGTTTATTGAATCCTTGATGTCTGGGAGTTTGAACAATTCATCACAAGGTAGTCTTGGCGGAGGACCTTTGATGTGTTTTGATAATCATTTGTTTCCCTATTAGCCGCTGAGGATCATTAACTTTATGTTATTTGTCTGTTTATATGCTGTGTCTGCAGGTGTCCAAGGATATGCAGTAAACAGTTCTGGTGGGTTGTCTTTACCAGTTACTGATGGTGGAGCTGAAATGTATCTCCTGGCCAAGAAATTGGAGCTTGAACGGCAGAGAGCAGTGCCTAGTCCGTATTCATATTGGCCTGGTCGTGAATCTGCAAATTTGATGCCAGGATCCGAGAATGTGTCAGACAATAGTCAACAACCTGCCCGTTCTCCAAGTTCTGATCTGTTGTCCATCCTCCAAGGTGCAACGGATAGGTCTGCTCCTCCTGTGAGTAGTCCTATTCCTGCTTGGTCGCATTCCAATCAAAAGGAAGGTGATTTGCCCCATGCTCAAAGTTTCCAAACTCAAACCCCCTTTGGGGTCCAGCAGCAAAGGCTACCAGAGCAGAATTCAGCTTTGGCAGGTCTACTTGGCCAACCTATGGAAAATAATCCAGCTGGTATGTTACCCCCAGATATGATGCTTGCCTCTGGACTCTCCCAAGAACAGCAATCGCTCAATCTTTTGCAGCAGCAACAGCTCATGTTGCAGATGAATGCTCAGACACCCCTTTCTTCACAGCAACAGCGTCTATTGATTGAAAAGATGCTCTTGCTTAAGCACCAACAGAAACAAGAAGAGCAGCAGCAGTTGTTACGACAGCAACAACAGTTGTTTTCCCAGGTTCTTGCTGATCAGCAGCGCTCTCAGCAACGGTTTGGAGAGCCATCTTATGGACAGTTGCAGCAATCTTTTGATGCTCTGAGGCTGCAGGCATCAAACGATGTAACGCAGATCAATCAGCAGATGCAAGTTCCTGTTTCCCATGAGCCACGAGGTGCTAACTTAACTGATTTGCTCCCTGTAAATCTTGCCACTAACCAGATTGCTGGTTTCGGAACCCATCCGCTGCATCCGCAACACCAGATGTTTGGTAATGTTGACCCTAGGATGAGCGAAGGGGCAGTTCGTGCAGATCAAATCGATGATAAAAAAGATTTAAAATCAGACTATGAAAGAACAGTTCCTGCAGATTACATGAACAGCTTGTACTCAGAAAAACCTGTCCTTTCTCCTGGTTATCAAGCTACACTTAACGTGGAAGAACCTGGGAGCTATTCAACCAATGAAAGCCCCACTCATGGAACATGTGAAAGTGAGTCGCTGGAGAAGCAGGCTAAAGACGGGCTTGCTGGACAGGGAGAGACCAGTAATGAGTTAGAGATTCCGGCGACTGAAGTTAAAAATAATGAATCTGGTGGAGGAAGGAAGACTTCTGAAAAGAAGTCCAAGAAGCAACGGGCTAACAAGCAGTCTGCTGACCTGGTTAAGGCGACGTCTAAAGCTTCTCTGCAGGAGGCAAAGCAACCTGGAACAGGAAGTGCTGATGATTCTGAGATAAAGGGTAAAAATATAAAGTCAGCTGTCACTTTGATAGACAATGATACTCACGTCAGTAAGAGCTCCGCAGCCGCACCTTCGGACACCTTACTAATGAGTTCCGAAGCTGATTCAGTTAGGGGAGAATCTGGTGTGAATGAGTCTTCACTGCAAAGCACACGAACGCAACCAGGACGAGCTTGGAAGCCTGCCCCTGGCTTTAAACCAAAGTCATTGCTAGAGATTCAAATGGAAGAACAGAGGGTAGCACAAGCAGAAGCGTTAGCTCCAAAGACTTCTACTCCTGTGAATTCAGTGGGTTTGGCTTCTCCTTGGGGTGGGATTGTTGCCAATTCAGAACCTAACACCCTAAGAGAGACTCATAGAGAGTCAGTTATTACTCAAACAAGTGTTGTAAAGCCTGAAAGTGTTCCTGCTCTTAAGAGTAAGAAAAGCCACTTCCATGACGTACTGGCTGATGATGTTGTGGCTAAATCCCGGGACAAAGAGAGAGAAGTAATGGAAAGCATTTCTAACAACACATATATGCAAGTCACACCCACTAATGCAGAGTCTTTAGATGATGATAACTTTATTGACGCCAAGGAATCAAAAAAGAGCCGCAAGAAGTCTGCGAGAGCAAAGAATGCTGGAGCAAAAATCGCTGCAAATGTTCCTGCTTTAGATACGTCCCTCCCAACAAATTCCGTTGAGAAGGGGAAAAGTTCTCGCGCTGTGCAGCAGCAGGAAGTTTTGCCTGCTATTCCTTCTGGGCCTTCATTGGGAGATTTTGTTGTCTGGAAAGGAGAGACTGTGAACAATCCTCCACAGGCTGCTGCATGGTCCACTGTTCCCAAAAAATCCACAAAACCTAGCTCACTTAGAGACATCGTGAGGGAGCAGGAGAAGATGACGACGACCTCATCTCATCCGCCCCCTAGTCCGGTACCTATTGCACAGAAACCTACTCCACCACAGGCTGTTTCTCAAGCTTCCTGGTCACGTTCTGCATCTTCCCCTTCACAGGCTGTTTCTCAATCTTCCTTGCAGTCAAAATCCAAAGGAGATGATGACCTGTTCTGGGGTCCAGTTGAGCAATCAACCCAGGAACCAAAACAGTATGAATCTATCACTTGTTCATTCGTGATATCTAATGCTGTGTTACTAAATATTTTTAAGGAGCATATTTCCCTTATAATCTGCAATATATATATATATATATATATATTTGGTTAAGGATTGGACTAATTGTAAGTTATTTTCGCCACAGGGGAGACTTCCCTCATCTTTCAAGTCAAAGCAGTTGGGGAACCAAAAACACTCCTGGGAAAGGAAATGCAGGAAGTTCACTGAATCGACAGAAGTCAGTTTCATCTGGATCTGGTTCTGTCGTCACTCAGGCGTCCCAGAAAGGGAAAAAGGAGGACGTGACCAAACTCACAGGTTTGCATTTACTAACAGTTGCGTCTCTTCAAAGTTGTATATAGTTTTTTTTTCTTTCCCTCATGTGTTTTATGGTGTCCCAGAGGCGAATGGCTTCAGAGATTGGTGCAAAGGCGAATGTCTCAGACTTCTTGGTTCAGAAGGTAAAAAGTTCATACTACACAATAGTTTTTTTTTAACTTTTTTATTCCTTTCCAGTTTAATCGTTTTGTAGCCTATTGGAAGAACATCACCTCTTATATGCTGATCAAGCATTTCGTTCTGGTTCTTGATGTGTACCGCTTTTGTCAGATACAAGTGTGCTGGAGTTTTGTCTGAAGCTATCCCGATCAGAAGCCGAAACACTTCTGATAGAAAATCTGGGGTCGGTTGATCGAGACCACAAGTTCATCGACAAGTTTCTCAACTATAAAGACCTGCTACCATCAGAAGTAGTCGAGATTGCGTTTCAATCAAAGGGAACGTCGTCGTCTGTAGTCAAGACTCGAAACAACAACACGGGAGATGACTATTACACAGCACCTGCAAATGATGGGTTCTCGAAAGTTGGAGGAAAGAAAAAGGCGAAGAAAGGGAAGAAGGTAAGCTTAAGCGCATCGGTTCTGGGATTTAACGTGGTTAGTAACAGGATAATGATGGGTGAGATTCAGTCAGTTGAGGATTAAGAGGGATGAAGTTTGGATCATGTTTATACACTTTTTGGGCTTCTGTACATTTCGTTTTTGCTTTTGTTAGGACAAATCTTTGTCTCACTCCTTTAATTTATGGGATGGAACTTGGTTTTTTATCTCTCTAGGAAGTTTTGTTAGACTTGCTTTCAGCGAGATAAGGGGGTTTTTTTGGTGTTCCTCTTCCCTTTCTAGTCTCAACCCAAAAAGAAATGTTGAATTATGTTTGTTGTTTTATGTATTCGACACTTTTTGGTCACTCAAAGTTTCAATTTTCTTCTTTTATTTTTAGTTTTCTCTGCCGGCTAAAACTCATTGATATTAGCGAGCATTATGATTGTTTACGTGGTGTTGGAGAAATAAAGAACTTGGTTTTTGGTACGTGTTGTGTTTACATTAACCATTAGTTTTACAAGTTTAATTACAAAATATCTTTAGTAAAATAAAGTTATAACCAATATCAAATCAAATCAAATTTTAATTTGTTAAATGAAACGAAAACCAAATAGCAAATGACATACTGGCATCCATTGTCACACCAAAAACTGCAGTATAGATACTATGGAAAATGTAGAAAAGTAGGACATGCTAGTTCACCAAAAAAATCAGATCGATTGGAACAAAGCACTAAATGATGCGCAAGGTGATGCAACACAGTGAGGTAAAGTTCAAAAAAAAAAAAAACATAGTGAGCTGATGCTCAAACCTGAAGTGACGACAACATAGTGAGTCAGAATGTCAATCACAACTTGATCAAGGCCAGGTAATGATGGGAAAAGCAATCGAACCCATTACTGTGCAATGGTCATCTTCATCTTCTGCAGTAAAAGAGAATACGAAGATTGTATAGATTATAGAAAAGTAGAGCGACAAAACCAGCTGGAACTGCCTTATGGTACTAAGTAACCAATTTGATGCTCTTTCATCCGGTGAGAGTGTCTAGATGTTTTACACATGTAATCAGATTCTAACAATGAAAATTAGATCGATAAGGTTCCTTAAACTGTATAAAAGGAAGTGCTGTATAAGCTGAATAAATCAAGTTGAATAATAGTGAAGTTTTTTTTCAGTTAGAAATCATCTCTTTCTTTTATTTGGAAAGTGGTATTGCTGGTGTGTAATACTCTATTATCTTTGTGTGTTTGAGTGTGATTGTTTGTACTTATTATTGAACTACTTGGGAATTGTAACCCTTTTGGAACATCATAAAATTTCTAAGAGTAGGGACTAAACAAACTTAATCAAAGACCAAATAAAACGATATACTGACAGCTTTATTTGGTCTAAAATATGCACACATATATGTCCAATTGGACGACTATATTGTCAAAACTCAAAACCATAAAAAAGCATGAAAAGGAGATATCATGAGGAATTAAAATTGAAAACTTTGCATCTATGCTTAGAATCTATGCCATGGAACCATAACTTTGAATAATAATTGTTAGTGATCAAGAAGGTCCAATTCTAAAGTCATATTATACAATTTTTTTTGTGTTTTTACTCCAGACATGTTGTAAACATACAAAAATCCAGTAGCCTTATCCTATAATGGTGTACTCACCTGGCAAATTTTTGCACTACCAAATTCAATATGTCTATCCCTATTATCTCAAATGATCCAGTTTACCCTCATCCATTCTAAACATGTCATGTAGCTATTATCAAAATTGGATTTGAGCCATCCCATCTCTAGTGGTTTCTAAAATGTCGAGCTTTACTATTTCAGTTAATGATGGTCATTAGATCATTTGTATTTGAAAATTGATATTTTTTTTTATTTGGAAACAAATTTTTTTGTTTATAATTTGATTAATTTTTATTTTTCTATTTTTTATGTTAACTGATTATGAAACAATAGAAGTCATGAAACATTATTTTTATCTGTTTTTTATGTCTTAAATTTGCATAAATTTTCTAAAAAATCATTTGAATACAAAAGTAATAAATCAAATTGAATCAGAGGATAAAAAAATATTTCTCCTGATTTGGAATTGGTCTTCTGCAAGCCCATCAGTCATTTGTTGGCCTATCTTGGTATCCATGTAAATGAAATATTTTCAAACCGGCGTGACCATTGCCATACTTCATTTGTCCAGTTGGAAATGAAAGTGACTTGAAAATGAAAGTCAACAACATAGTAGGTCAGAATACTAATAACAACTTACATTCAAAACGTAAGAAACCTGATCAAAGCACGGCAATGATTGGAAAAGCAATCAAACCCATTACTATGCAACAGTCATCTTCATCCTCTGCAGCAAAAGAGGATATAACTATTATACATAAAAAGTAGAGCGATAAAACCAGTTGAAGAGAGCTGTCTTAGCCTCTTAGGTTTTACGAAAACTGTTTATTCAAAGCTATTAAAACTGATATTTTGGTAAATACAAAATTTCGAATATTTCAAAAGTTCTCTCACCATAAATTAAATATTTAATATATAATTATTTTTGTTAAAAATAAAACAATGACGGTATTAATGATTTTAAGTTCAATTTTAGTTTATAGATTGTGTAATCTATTGACAGAAATCAGATAATATAAGAAAATTTACAAGACACAAAAAATATCTTCAATACAATCATTGACACAAATAAAAGAAATTGAATAACAAAGCTGCAGAAGATGCTCTTGCGAACACTCGCTATCTCTTTCGGTTCCTTTTTCAGTTTAATTATTATGTACCAAGGTATCTTGTAAATTCCCTCTATGAAAATCACTCTACTATTTTCTAATACAAGGTTAAGTATTAGAAAAAAAGGAAGAAATTGAAACAATTTCAATTAAAAAGTGGAAAATCAACGAGCTATTTTTCAAAAGTCTTACAGGCTAATTAATAGATTATATATGTTATGTCCATTTTCATATGCTTTAACTGGTCATCATACTGAATGAAATTTATATGTTGTTGGTTAATTTATGTGTTTAAGTTGGAAGATAAGTTAATTTTGTATGACTAACTGTTTGGTGATAAAATTAACCAGTTTGAAAAGTGTAAGTGTGTAATGATAGAAACCAAGGGAAGAAATTCCAAACAGATTGAAGTCAACACAAAATATTCATGAGTCGTAATTGGATTATGGTAAAAAAAAGTTCCAGAAAAAGAAAGTAAAAAATCTAAAATATGAAAATCATTGATATTTTTATTTAAAAAATAAAAATCTAATTTAAACAAAGATATAAACAAAGTGAGTCAAACGATAATAATAAAATATATAATTTTTATTTAATAAGGCTGAAAATGATTATTATGTAAAACTAATTTATGGATGTGTATTTAATCTATAAATTGGAGTGATTTTTTTAATTAAAATCACAATTCTAATAATATTCAAACATGAATTTTAAGAGATTCAAACCGTTACTGAGCTCATGATTACAACATTTATTATTATTGAAAATATTTTAAGTTATGGATTCAAGAGGTTTTACTGATTTTAAAGTATTTTGGTTTGATTTTTTTAGATCAATAATAAAAAATATTTTGGTTTTAGATAAGTATTTAGAGTGGTTGATAAAAATCACCACAATTTTTTAAATTCACCTCAACTCATTAAAAATGAAATAATTTAATTTTTCTCAAATATTATATTTAATACAGCCTCCTAACCCATAAACAACTATGCTAAATGATGTTTACTTTTCTTTGACATCGAAGTTAAAAATCTTCTTTGAGTTTTTTTCTCTTTTGTTATAAATGGAAAACCCAATATTTTGGATATATCAAAAACTACCATAAATCAAATATAAATCAATTATGATTATAGGTTGGACTTTTGGCCAAAAGGAGTTCCGATTAACCAAATACCTTCTGGAAGAGACGAAGGGTTCAAAGGAACACCAAACAAAAAAAGAAAAAAACATCGCACGTACGAAAACGATTTCGTACGTGCGAAGAAAGACCACACACGCAGCGGAGAATAACACCGTGTTTCTATCGTCTCCTCTTTTCGCCGCTCTCACCAAACCTCTCTCTACTCTCTCTCTCTCTCTCTCTCTCTAGAGTGAGTCAAACGGAGAACGATGATGAAGGCTTCCGTCAAAGGCAAGTACGATGGCAACACCAGCACTGGAGTTGGCTCACTCGCCTTCAACGCCGGCGATCTTAAACTACGCGCCACCTTGACCGATGCTACCTTAGTCTCTGGTCCTACCTTGACTGGTCTCTCCCTCGCCGTCGAGAAGCCTGGCTCCTTCATCATCGAGTACAACGTCCCCAAGAAAGTAATCATCTTTCCCTCTTGTTTTCTTGTCTTTATTCAGACAGAACTCTTAGTTCTCAATTGTCCATGGAGTTTGTCTTTTAAATGCACAATCTTTGATTTAGCAGAAAAGGGTTTTGTTTCTTTTCCTCATTTGGTTAAGAAAGTTGGTTTCTTTATGTTTATACAGGACGTTAGGTTTCAGTTCATGAACAAAGTGAAGATAGCTGAGAAACCATTGAATTTGACTTACATTCATAGCAGAGGAGATAACAGGACAATTGTAGATGGGAGTCTTTTGATTGATCCTGCAAACAAACTCTCTGCTAATTACATGGTTGGAACAAGAAACTGTAAGCTTAAGTATACTTATTCCCATGGAAGGGTTGCTACGTTCGAGCCCTGCTACGACTTTGCTAAAAACGCTTGGGATTTTGCTGTTTCTCGGAGAGTTTATGGTGATGATGTTGTCAAGGCAACTTATCAAACATCTAGTAAGTTGCTTGGTCTGGAATTTTCAAGGAACTCCAAAACTCTGGGATCTGTCAAGGTAATAACCAAAAGCATTTATAGTCTCCATTGTGTGTAGATACTCTCTTTAGGAAGTTGTTTTCGAGTGACTTAAGTTGAAACTTGGTAAAGGGAAACTGTTTCATCCATGATTTGCATAGCTTATTGACATAAGGCATGATTCTTCCGTAAAGACATAGAGAAAGATCCATTGGGGGGTTTCTTTATATATTAGCAAATGACATTTTGGACATTGGATGTGCGTTAGTAAAGCTTAATGGACTAATGAAATAGTGTTTTGTTTTTGAATAGACGTTGAAAGTTTTGATGGTTGATGGGCTTTTTCTTCTTGTTTTCCAACAGGTATGCGCTTCTGTGAATCTTGCGGAGGAAGTGAAAACGCCGAAATTGACCGCAGAAACAGTATGGAACATTGAAATGTAATCTCCTTTACGATTAATCAAGTTTCCACTGAATTGTTTGGTGTTACAAACGATTTAGTTAGACGTTCTTTTGCAAATCTTCCAAATTTTTTGTTGCAACAGATTCCTCACTTGTTCTGTGTGGTACCTTTCGTGAAACCTCATTTTATTAACTGGCCGTTCTTAGTCTCTATTATCATTAAGACTTAAGGTTACAAACAAATAACATCGAAAATGTAAATTAACTTAAGTAACATAACATTGTAATGAGCGAACTAACGTCAGGTCTGATTGTTTTTACAAAGCGATGAAAAGCTTTGTTTAGAGCTATGAAATTATGGAATACTTGAGAGAAAAAACGAAGAGAGCAAGTAAAACATCATGGCGAAACCGCTTTCAGAACCGCTATTTTGATCATTCTCTTGAAAAAATAATTTGTTCCGAGAGAAAATGTACCCTAAACCTCCTTCGAGTGTAATGAAAATCTGCAAATGTTAACTTCTCAATATGAAAACGAATGTAAATCGTCCCCAAGACACAGCATACGGCAAAAAACTTAGGCTATGAGACTCTCATCGGCTAATATTTAAGTAATCGTCACGAGACGAGACGAGAGGACACGAGCCTCACTGCTTTTAAATGAATCAGACAGGAACAGGCAAGCCTTTCTTCGCCATCCCATCCAGAATATCGTTGAGAGCTTGGCATAATCCCGATATCTGCACACAGCTTCCACGTTTCAGTCATTATTCCATATAAAAAAACATACATATCAGTTAAGAGTAAGAGAAAGAGGGAGAAAGTTAACCTGTTGATCCCATTGTTGCAGCTCCTCAATGTCATCTTCAAAATGTATCACAGCCTCCTCCTGCACAGTAACATAAAACATAACTCATGTAAGAACCTTCTTGAAAATGAACAGTAACAAGAACTCTCTCAGGGCTCGCGGAATAAACCAACAAAATGTTGGTCGTGTTAGAGCTAACCTGATCGATGGAACCTCTCATCCTGTCTTGGCAAATCATATTAGATGCTATCTTCTCCGCCTTCAGTATGAAAACTAACGCCATTAAACAAAGGAGAAACTAAAGGATAAAAGAGGATTCACATATATTGATCTCGAACATTACCTTGCTTGGGTCAATCCCCAGCAGAGTTCCCAATTCATCAAACCTAAGATACAAAATATTTGGAGAATTAAGTTTAGAAAATCAAGCAAGTTTCAGAAACACAAAGAAGCGGTACAAGGTACTAATACTATATCTTCTTTACCTTATGTTTGTGTAAAGTTTGCTTGCGCTTAGAAGGTTATGCTCAATCATGGCACGGTCAAGAACAGTAGATTTGTCAGGCAAAATTGCTTTCTGTTGAACCAATAAGGTAAAAACTTGTTAAGAGCCTAACAAGTAAGATGAGCAAGCATATACTGCTTCCAAATCTTAATAACAATCCAGACCTGATGTGGCCTTAGTTCTTCTGCAAAAGCATCAATCTCTGGTTTCCTTAAAATCCTCTCCAGATACACCTAGAAATTTATATAAAAATCTAAAGTTAGCATGTAGTTCTGACTAAGCTTCTATAGGCTATGGTGAAACTCTTTGGAACATCATGCAGGCTGAAACAGGAGTAGCATGCCAGGTCAAACGATACTATATGTCCAAATGCATGTAAATGTATGTTTGTCTACTAGAGGAAACAATAGATAAAACCTTCTGCAGGATGGGATAAATCTTCAGCTTGGTGCAACGCTCATCCTGTTTATAAAGAGATATTGAGAATTAAAAAGATAAGCAAGCAAGCAAGAAAAGGGATTATCTTAATAAATAATCCACAGTAAATTACTTTATATAAAGTCGCAAGAACACGAGAACGCTGAGGACCAGCTCCAGCTAATATGGTACATGTGACAGCAGCGGATAGGGCCTGCTCTAATGCATTCTCATCAATCTCTCTGTAGTAAACATTAAAGCATCACAAACTTATCGGAGAGAGAGAACTAAAACAGGAGAATGATATAGCATGCAGAGAAGCCGATTTACTTACTCATCCCCTATTTGGCGTTTTTCAATCTGAGATATGCCGTAATACCGAAGTGCAGCCTCTAAGAACTTTCTTTTCATGTCCAAAATTCTAGCATGGCAGACCTGATTACGATATATTATGTTAAAAACACAAAATCGAATGCTCCTTAATCACCCATCACATAAATTCTTAGTTTCAGGCGGTCCAACCTTGTACTGCAAAATCAAAACTTCATTCCGACTGCTGTTCACTAAGAAAGAAGCTTTATTTATATAAGTCTCTGCATTTACAGCATCATCATCCTGCAGTTATTCAAAACACAAAAGTATGAGAGAACGATACAAAATAAACTAAGGTACTTATACAACCCTGGTAGGCTCATTATAATGCTCTTAACACAGTCGACATTAGTAGTTTCATTCAATAAAATCTCTCTAGAAAAAATGTCCAACTGTTAGAAGTTCGGTTTATTTCAAGATCTAACTTCTGTGACTTGTATAGAAGTGCCAACACATAAGGAAACTAGATCGATTAACTATTAACTATACACCGCTACTACGATGTGGAAATCCATCTCATATGATCTTCATGCTTACAAATCCATGAAAAGGAGACAAAAATCTATTGCACATATGTACTTGGAGAAGGAAAGACAAACCTCGAGATACAAACGAGCAATTTGGATACATTTTGAAAGCTTGAAGTTCTCGTCAACAGCCCTGATAAAGAATGACACAAATCCCAAAATAAGCAAAAACTAAAAAGAACAAACAAAGAAGGGAGAAAAAAAAACTAAAATTTAGATCCCCCCTCCTCACTGTCATACCTCATTCCAGAGTCAAGATCAATACCACTCAACATCTGAGCAGCTCTTGACCATTCCTGCTCTGATTCATACAAAGCCGCAAGCTTTTCTCTGATAACAAGTGCCTGCAAATCCCACAACAAAGTGATTTTGTAAACCAACACAATGTACATTGTCTCAATTACTCCTTAAAAACCATCCTTAGGAAACACCAGTCTCATAATAACATCCTCTACATACTTCAAAAACCATTCTTGACACCAATCTCATAATAACATCCTCTACATACTTCTCGAACGTAGACTAACATAAGGTTTAAGTAATAAAGATTCACACTTTCTAAAACCAAAAGAGAAAACAAAACCAAACCTGTTCCTCGAAGGACACAACTCTGGGCTGAATCTGAGTGAGTGTAAAAAGAGCAATCTCCTTCTGAGTCTCTGGTTCTAATCTCCCAAGCTCTTGTGCAAAAGACTGCAAGAGCTGCCTCGAAACCACCAACGGGACATCATCCGACAGAACTGCGGCAAATTACATAAACCCAGAAACAAAAATCAATTCTTTGAAGGAAAAAGTAAAGTTTCTGAGATACTCCGAAATCAAAAGAGAAGAGAAAGAAGCTTACTGTGATCGATGAACTGTTTGGCTTGGAGAAGGTCGTTGGAAGAAAGAACAGAGGAGAGGATGAGTTTGTACTGTTCGATCTTCTGACGTTGGTCACCGATTGCAGAAGCGCTCATCAAGGCTTCATCCATGGCTTCTTCTTCTTCTTCTTCTTTCTCTTCTTCCGCTTTGGATCAAACCCTAAGAAACCTTTTGTGTTTTTTTCTTTTCTTTTCTGATTAGTATTTAAAATAAAATAAGAAATTCACGGGAAAGAGAGAGATAGTTGTAATTTTTGAAAGAGAGGCTTTTTATTAAGGCTTGAAAATATTATATCATAAAATAATGTTTTTACTTTTTAACATAAAACAGATTTTTAATCTATAC
>KE154301.1:31030-42698 GCA_000411075.1 Sisymbrium irio | reverse complement strand
GGGTGGTTGGGGATGTTTGAAATAGTGCTTAGTCTAAGGTTTTCAAGTCTCCATAGTGTAGATAGCACGATAGATCCAATAGCTCTAGTGGATAGAGCATTCTGAACTATTTGCCACATAAGGGGTTTCAGTTTTAGTGAGATAACGGTTGATCAGATCTCTGAGTTCTAAGAAAAAAGATTTGCATTCTGTATATTTAGATATTTAAATAATTTTTTAAATATTATTTTATGGATTTAATATTACTGTTAATAAACCATTAGTCTTGAATTACTTAATATGAATATAAATGTTAGTTTTAAATATATATATATATATTAATTAAAATTTGAAATAGTGCTTAGTCTAAGGTTTTCAGGTCTTCACAGTGTGGACAGCACGATAGATCCAATAACTCTGATGGATAGAGCATACTGAGATATTTGCCACATGAGGAATTTCAGTTTTAGTGGGATGACTATTGATCAGATATCTGAGTTCCAAGAAAAATGATTTTCATTATGTATAATTAGATATTTTAAATACTTTTTAAAAATATTGTTTTATGGAATTTTTGGATTTATAATTACTGTTTATAAATCATTAGTTTTGAATTACTTAATATAAATATAAATGTTTGTTTTAAGTGTATATATATATATATATTAATTATATGGATTATAAGTGCGCAGATTCATGGTATAATATAGTTTACCATAATTATAACTTTTTATGTCGGTTTTCTCAATAATAATCTTCCTCAAATAACATTGGGTTGAAAATGGACTTTCCACAAATTTTATAAAATTTAGTGTAAAATATTAGAATAACATTATCCAGTATTAAAACATGTTCATAAATCTATTTTCATGATTGATTAAAAAAAAAATATTTCATCTTAAATGATATAATGTTTGAAATATGTTATTAAAAACTATTTTATACATTTAAAACTTTTATTATTCACAACATTTACGTATTTTAAATCAAAATTATTTTATAAGTTTTATGGATTTTTAATTAAATTATACCAATTAGTAGTTTTGAATAATTTAATGTGAATTTTAATATCAATTTTAAATATATAGATTATAGTTATAGGGTTATAATTAGGCAGATAGGTTTTAGTCTAATATAGTCTATTAGTACGTAGTGTTAGAAGTCTCACCTATAAAATTTATTATTATCACAAAATTAGATAAAAAGAAATTTCCATAATTTATTTTGTATTGTAATTGTTGAGAAAGAAGAAAAAAAAAACAAATCTTCCCTAAATCACGTCGGGCTGAAACTGGGCTTTTTGCGAGAAAATTCGGAATGGCATCACCTGGTAATAAAACCTAAACTCGAGGTCATTTGTGAAATACCTTTATGATTTAAAGAAAAGTCATCTCTCGCGAGAACCAGAAACAAAAGAAAAGCAGAGAGCAACGCAGGGGCTACACGGAACGTTTCTCATCTAATAAAAAAAAGAAGAGAGAGAGAAATCGATTCTCATCAAAGATCATCTTTGTTAGCTTGAATTCCATCAATCCATAGTTTGGTAAGCTCTCTTCTTTTATCTGATTCTAATCGATCTCTTACGATTGATTTAGTTTTTTTTCTAGTGATTCAATTAGGATTCTAATTAAAATTTGCCAATTTTTGTGTGAATTAAGACAAATCTATTGTTACAAGACTCTTTAACATAACAGGAGATTGTTAGGAACATAGTTTGTGATTTTAAAGATCATTTCTTTTACTGTTTCTCTGTTATGCAAAGAAAGGCCTAATTTTTATTGTTTTTACTTAAAGAAATTTACTTTAGCAATATATAGAATCTGAACGTCAAAAGTAAATCAAACCCGTTGTTAGATACTTTGATTCTCTTTGGGCGATTGTACCATTTTTATCTGGATTGAGAAGAATATATTCTTTTTAACATATCACGCGACTAATACAAGTCAAATGTTCTTGCCTAGTTAGGGAATCTGAGATAACTTTCTTGTTCTGTCTTGTTCGATATGTGTATCTCTTTTTCTAAGACTATTTTATTGGCGACATTGTGTTTAAAGATTTGTAGAATAAACCCTTTTAATCATGATTTGTATATATATCTGAGTTAGTTTAGTTGTTCTGTCGTATTAACTGGCAACATTGTGTTAAGAGATCTAAGGAATAAAACCCTTTTCAACAAGAGAGTTGTAACTAATATATGTAAAGGTTTGCTCTTTGATATTGATGTTTTCTAAGTCTTTCTAACTAATTATCTCATCGCCAAAAGCGTGTTGCTTCATAAGTTTCTCTTCGTTGTAGATATACACATGTCTTACTAGATATGTGTATCTATATTGCGAAGACCAATAACTGGTGACATTGACTATGACTTGTAATATATAATAAAGGTTTTCTCTTTGATGTTTTTTATCTGTCTCCGTAATTGATTATCTCATCGCCTAAAGCGTGTTGATTCCTAAGTTCCTCTTTGTTGTAGACACCATGCCGAAGAACAAGGGAAAGGGAGGAAAGAACAGGAAGAGAGGAAAGAATGAAGCTGATGATGAGAAGCGTGAGCTTATCTTTAAGGAAGATGGGCAAGAGTACGCACAAGTCCTTCGTATGCTTGGCAATGGACGATGTGAAGCCATGTGCATTGATGGGACTAAACGTCTCTGCCATATCCGTGGTAAGATGCACAAGAAGGTTTGGATCGCAGCAGGTGACATCGTACTTGTTGGACTGAGGGACTACCAAGATGACAAAGCTGATGTCATCCTCAAGTATATGTCTGATGAGGCCAGGCTTCTCAAGGCCTATGGTGAGCTTCCTGAGAATACCCGTCTTAATGAAGGAATTGTTGGTGATCTTGATGAAGATGAAGATAATCCGGGTGATGATTACATCGAGTTTGAAGACGAGGATATTGATAGGATCTAAGTTTGTTTGGTTGGCCCAGTTCCAGCTTGTAATATCAAAATTTGAGACACTTATCTTCTGAGAAATCGAAGATTTTGGTGAAAACATGAATGTTGAAATAAAGATATTGTTATTGTGTTGTTGCTTATCCTTGTTACTGGTTCTCATATATGATTGCCCTAGATAATTTACATTATCAAATTCAAAAGAACAAACTGTTGCCAAGCACGAGTTATTTTAAACGCAAGATTTACAGACTGTAAGAGGTAACTATCTTCTTAGCTGCTGCTATTTATCTTCCGTGAGGTTTCTTCGCATTCATTTCCCATTTTGCAGCTTGTTGGTACGGTCTTGGCCTTCTTAGCTTTCTTTGTCTGTTGCTGCAGGTCTCTTTTCGTTGTCTGAAGCTGCAAATTAAACAAGGAAGGAACACTTAAAAGCTGGTGAGTAAGTATGTTTGAGATGGATGATGAGAATTTGAAACTTTTATGCCTTGTGCGGTTTTGTCTTTACCCTGTTATGCCTTCTCTGGCTTTTGTAGCTTGGAACAGCTTTGCGCTTTGATATGCTCGCTTTAACACTGCTCTTTTCTATTTGCAAATCGTCTGTTCCCTCCTCTAGTGTCTCTGATATGCTTTCAAACTGGAGAGGTATGTCATTGGAGGCACAGCTTTCCAACTCTCCAGCTATACTGAAAGATCTGTTCTTTCTTACCAATCTTTGATGTTTTGTCGCAATATCTGCCTGAATATTTATTCGAGGCTCAATAAGAATGCTGTCTGGTACACGAGTTGCCATCCAGCGTTCTAGCCAACTCCAACCGATGTTGGATTCATCTTCACTGCTGCGATCTATTTGCTTCTTCTTTGAGCAAATTCTTAGCTTTAAACAAAAAACATACATTTCAGAGTTTAGCAAAAAAAAGTTCTTTTATATCTTTTAGGATTCAATCAGAGATCAAATGCTTTCTACCTGCTGTGAAAATGCATAAGCAAGTGCTCTCTCCCGTTTTGTCATTGCTTCAATTCTGCTTTGAATCCTCGACTTTGATATGGTGCTGCTCACTGTGCTATCATCCCAGTCTTCCTGTTGTTATGTGAGCATGTAATGTTATTCTTCTCTTAATCTTTAAATTCCTTTTTCTTTTTTTCCTTTAATCAGATGTTTGCTTACCTTTATCCTCAGAACTTGAGTGTTGTTCTTATGTAATGTTCTTCGATTTGCAGATACTCGTTTTCTTTTAAAAAACGGTGCCTTAACGGAATTACATGTCTGAACTTCTAGTGATGTCCCCATGGATGATACTTTACCCTGTGATTCCTCTCCTGAGAAGCTCTCCTCCGTAACAAACATTTCGTTTGCTTCTTTGCTCTGACGTTTTGCCTGAAACATATCCTAAGAATCAATGAAGTGGAAAGGACATAACAGCAGAAGCCAGAGAAACGGAAGGTGAAAAACTAACTAGGTAACTCCTGAATGCTGTCTGAATTATGATTGCAGCGTCTTCTTCGAGGAACAACTTAGAGATTGGAGTAGTCTGATGCTTCTTTGGTATGTGTGTCTCTGTTGCTTCGCTTTGGTTATCAACAACATCTTTTAGTAGTAATTTTGATGTCTCCTCGTGTAATGGCTGAGTTACTGAAACCTCTGAGCTCTCAACTGAAGCAGTGTCCTCATCCTCCAAATGTTGTTTCACAGATGCTGAATCTTCTATTGCAAGAACCGAATCGGAAGGTTTAACCAACTCTGAACTTATTTGCTGAGACATTGTAAGAAAAGCATCAACAGAATCTTTTATCGATCCTGAGTCATCCACAGCGAGTACAGAGTTGAATTCATCTCCACAAAGGTATGATCTAACCGAGCTCCATCTTTTCTTCTCTCCTACATTGTTTCTTCCCTGAAACATTACAAAATCCAAAGCAAGTAAATATACAAAAACAAGAGTGATGGGTTCTTTCTTTGATGAAAATGATTATGTACATTGTTGTAGTCATGAGCTCCAAATGATTTGTTTCTGAAGAAAATGCTTCTCACTAGTCCTCCTGTAACACCCATCTCTATCTATGTTTTCAGAACAATTTTGGATAAAAGGAACTTGGGAATTGAGAAATGGGAACACACATTTGAGATTGATTATATAAAAGCTGGGGAGGAAAAAAAAGTTGCATTATTTTAGAATCAAAACCACATGACTCATTTAAAAGTGTACATGTTAAAAGGAGATTCAAAGGACAATGTAAGAAAAAAGAAAGCCTAAGTATAGCGTATAGTGCAATAGTTATGATTGTGATCCAGAAGAAAAGCATCTATGATTTTTGTTTACTTTTATTTTTAATTCATTTGATTTAAGTCGTGAGTTTTTGTGGTCTCTACTTTAGTTTACTTTAGGAAAATTGAAAGAGTTAAGAAATATATGCTTTGGAGTGCACATGGAGAGCATCGGATTGGTTCTTTTCTTATGCAAACGGCAATTTCACTCAATTCACTTTTTTATTCCCTTCACTGTCACATTGCTCTGATGATATTTCCTATTGGCTCTGCTTTTTCTTTTCTTTTATTGGAAATGGAAAAGTTTTTGTTACGATTTACTCTGTCTTTTAAACTTCTCAATTCAGAGCCTTTGTGCCATATCACTCTCGTTTTTTCTTGTCGGCAACCTTATTGTATAGATTGCATTAAGCTAATGTACTTTCTTCACTGATAGAGGATATAAAAATTGGTTAGTTGGCTTACAATTTCAACTCTTGTATGTATCTAAGAACAATTTTTCTTTCTTTTGCTAGCGACTTAAGTATTGTTCAATTGATTCTTTCTCTCTCTCATTTATACTCTTCAGATGTTTCTGAATTTTTTTAGCAGATCGTAATTTTCTTGGTCAATATAGATTGAACTCGTTAAAACCACAACTGTTCTTTACTTTTCTGATGTTATCTTTTCATCTTTTTTTCTCTTTCTTTTTACTTCAAATCACAGACGAAAGAAGTGTGAGAAACAGGGTATTGGAATTAAAAGATCAGAGCTCTATTACGTTTAAACCCTACATTAACATGTAAATACAAACATAACTATTTACGTTTTTAAATTTGAAATAAACGATATTAAAGTTTACAGTTTTTCAAACTGAAATGTTATGTTGTGGGATTACAAAAAAAAAGTATGCAATTAGATGTCAGTCACAATTGTGGATCCAATCCATTTAAAAGAAACTTATCATTTTTGAGATCCATACTATTATTTGTTTAAAGATATTAACACGTAACAATACGAAGAAGCTCATAACTGAGATTGACTAGTTCGTGTCTTATAAACCGAAGATAAGCTAGCCTAGCAATCACCTGAAATAACTAGAGAGAAGCCAGTTGTCAGTCTACAACACCATCTTGTAAAGAACCTCGCACGTGGCAGTCTGAAATCGTACGTGTTTGCCTCAGAGACTTGAAGAGAACTCGAAGACGAAATCTCCAAGTGCCAACTAACTAAGAGGTGTTTGTCATAGTACCGTGCCTCCATACCACCTCCACCGCTTGGTGTGTTATTTTTTAATTGTTTTGTTTGAATCCATCGTGACATCACTGTAACTTAAAATAATAGCTTGTTGCTTACGTAAAACCGGTGCAACTATAAATAAGAAGAGGTGTTGGATAGTCAATTGCATAGTAAGTAAAGATGAATACGAAGACGTCTATCGTATGGTTTCTTTTGTTAGCGGCTGTTGTAGTCGCTGCCGCAACAGAGGCTTCCGTGGATGACAAGAAAGAAGGTGCTTAGTAGTCTTCCTTTTTTTCATGTTGTTACAAACTTGCATGATAGAATTCTTACGTTAAGGGGATGTTTGAAACAGGTGCAAAGCAAGTGGAGATACCAACCGTAGAAGGCAAAGAAGAAGCTGTGGCTGAGGCCGTCGTTGACGAAGAGGAAGACAGCAATTATGAGGTTGATCAACGAGGTCGAGGCGGAGGCTGGAGAGGAGGTGGTGGTAGAGGTGGAGGATGGAGAGGAGGTGGTGGTAGAGGCGGAGGATGGAGAGGAGGTGGTGGTAGAGGCGGAGGATGGAAAGGAGGTGGTGGTAGAGGCGGAGGATGGAAGGGTGGCGGTGGCCGAGGTGGTGGTGGAGGCGGTGCTGAGATAGCCACAGAAGAGATAAATGATGCCTCAGATGATGTACAGAATTATGGAGGCCGTGGAGGAGGATGGAAAGGAGGCGGTGGCCAAGGGGGAGGATGGAAAGGAGGAGGTGGTAGAGGGGGAGGATGGAAAGGAGGTGGTGGCCAAGGGGGAGGATGGAAAGGAGGTGGCGGACGAGGAGGTGGTGGTGGAGGAGCTGCCGAGTTAGACAGCGAAGATGTTAATGGTGCCTCAGATGATGTACAGAATTATGGTGGCCAAGGTGGAGGATGGAAGGGTGGCGGTGGACGGGGAGGCAGATGGAAGGGAGGCGGTGGCCAAGGTGGAGGATGGAAAGGAGGGGGTGGACGAGGAGGCGGATGGAAAGGTGGCGGTGGACGAGGAGGCGGTGGTGGCGGTGGAGTGTAGAATGAACTTTCGCCTCTAACAACTACAAACGAAATATAATGAGTAGTGTATGCAAAAAGTGTACTATAATAAATAACGTTTGATGTACACGGTTGGCCGACGCATTATATTACCGCATATGTAGCCTAGCCCAACGCTTGAATGTCATGCAAGTTGTATGTTTTTCTCTACGTATACTCAATATATCTTAGCTATTGAGTTTTAGTCAAGCGTATCCAACCACACTCGTACACTAGATATGAGCATTAACGGATAAGAGGAAGAAAACAAAAAAGTTTTTTGGACTAAACCTACCTTCATCCTCTGTCTCTTATCCATGCTAGACAAGGACTGCTTTCTTTGTGTGATCGCAAACGTGCCAGAATACGAATCTGTTGTTCGTCTTTACAAACTACAATAATTGTAGAGAATGAACAACTCAATCAACTTAATCAATAGGTACTACAGTTTAACAAAACAGTTACACAAACCTTCTCTTTGAAAGTTTCTCAACACTCTGCAACTTAAAGAGAGTTTATTCGTAGCCATATAAACTCACATTAGCCATAATGACTAGGATAAGGTCTTACAGTGAGACCATAGAGAACCAATACAAAAGGATAAAAATTATCCATGAAGTTCTGAGTTTTTTCAACAATGCGAATGAAAAGAAATGACAACAAAGAATGTCTTAATCCGAACCAATGTTCTAAACAACATTTATGATCCCGGCAAGACCACATAAATAGACATGTATGTTCATCGGATTCATGACAGCTTCGAATTATTTAAACTTTCAAATTAATCTTCTGAGCTGCAAGTGCTTCAGCCTCAAGGGTTGGCTCCCAGAGGAGTGTGGTCTCTGCCAATAGTGAGGTCACAATGTAAGGGTCCATGTTTGATGCTGGACGCCTGTCTTCCAAGTAACCTATGTTCCAATTCACAACCATATATCTTAGCAATATAAAGCATAAAAAGAAACAAAATATGTGCTACCATTCCAGAATAAGTACCTTTTCCTTTCTTCTCAGTATCACGTCCCACACGAATTGAGCATCCACGGTTAGCCACTCCCTGCCAAGTTAAATGTTTAATGCAAATGAGCAGAGGGTTAACACAAATGCAACGAAATCTTATAGACTCTTTTTGCATATGCATACCCATGAGAATTGGTCGATGCTAGCTGTCTCGTGCTTCCCGGTCAACCTTCTCTCATTGCCTTCACCGTAGGCACTGATGTGATCCATGTGACGAAGCGAGAGATTCAAGATAGCCTTTTTAATCACCTCGAATCCTCCTTCTTCTCTCATGCTCTTTGTACTGTAATTGGTATGGCAACCAGCACCGTTCCAGTCACCGTCTATTGGTTTGGGATCAAGTGTTAGGACAACACCAGCTTGTTCTGTGATTCTCTGCAAAACGTAAACAACAGTTACGATAAGTTAACTCTCACTCACCCACTCACTCCTCCATACAAAAGAGTCTTTTTGTTACCTCAAGAAGGTATCTAGCACACCAGACATGATCACCTGCTTCGATTCCTACGCTCGGTCCGACTTGGAATTCCCACTGCACAAATGTTTATAACATCAGAGGATTGGCAACTTTGTTAAAAAGTATCAGAAGCTTCGGTGAGAAAAGAGACCTGTCCTGGCATAACTTCACCATTAGTACCACTAATGTTGATTCCAGCATATAAACAAGCTTTGTAATGAGCATCTGAAATGTCACGTCCCCAAGACTTTTCAGCTCCAACTCCACAGTAGTAAGGACCCTGACACCAACAGAAAAAAGGTTGGCTACTTTTTTCTTGTAATTCAACACAAAACATACTGTTTAGCTTGATTTGGTTATCACCTGAGGACCAGGGTACGCTCCAACGGGCCAACCCAAAGGCCAGTTTACGTTTGGCTGCATTAAAGTGTACTCTTGTTCAATGCCAAACCTAAAATCATGATAAGAGTATTCAGCCTTAAGCACCAATTTGTAAGTAAATGGGATTGGAAGTAAACCGACATAAATGAGATCTTCGGGTAATGACGAACCATGGAACCTCGTCATTGACCTTCTTGTTGTTGAAAATCTCAGCAGCTCTAGCACGTTTGTTTGTTGGAATTGGCTCACCAGCTGGTGTGTAAGTATCACAGATAACCTTCACATAAATAAAGCGCAATACTTAGTGTGTGACTACCAAAAATGTTGCTTATACTATCAAACACAATGACATACATACCAATATGTTATTGCCTCCACGGAAAGGATCTCTGAAGATAGCTTGCGGACTGAATAAAACAACAACGGTACACGAATATGAGATTGTGAAATAAATAGTAAACCAGAGAAATGTTTACTGCCCTTGAGAAAAGTCTTACTAGAGAATCACTTCACTATCTTCACCAGGTGCTTGTCCGGTACTCGAACCATCATAGTTCCACTTGGGAAGCTCGGAAGGATCTTCCACGGGCCCTTCAAGAGTCTGAAATTTCAAGACACCGTTCATTCATCTATGAGTATCATAATTTATAGTATTAATTTTACTACAAAAGTCTACTACAGACTACAGAATCATTACCCTTGACTTGCTCCTAAGGTCAATTCCAGATCCTCCAATCCTATTCAAACAAAAAGACAAAAATCCATATTAGAAATTAGATGAGCAACATAGGCCAGTCCACTCATTGCTTCTAAGGTTAAGAAGTAAGTAGAGAGGGTTGGTTATATATACCAAATGTACTCAGCGATGACCCGGTCAGTGAAAGGTTTGGTGTCGAGATTGAGAAGAGTCTCAACTCTATTGATTGTACTGTTGTCAGATTGGAGAGCCATCACTTTAAAGCTTCTTACTTTGGTGCTGCTCTGTTTCTTCTGTTTCAACACAACCGAGCTCCATAACTTTGATGGTGCAATGGAGCTTGGTTTAGTCAACCTCATTTGACATGTTGGAGAAGCAGCCAAGATCTGCGCCATTTTCTTTAAGCTTGAACCCCTGATCAAATCCAAACACCAAAAATCAAGATTCCACAACTTTATGCAATAAGACTAAATGACATCAAGATTTCTTCTTTTTCTTGTTCTGTATCATCAAGATTCTTGACCAAGAATGACTAAAACTAAACCGAATTCACTAAAAGGTGATTAGAAAGTAACCAATATATATTAAGTTAAAGGTAAAAGACAAAGAGATTCAATTAAAATACCAAAAAGTGTGATGATCTCTGTTTGAAAAGAAGAAGTGTGGATTAATTACTAAGTGGTGGACCCGAGATCTACTGGTATCAACCTTTTCGAAGCTTAATTAGCAAAGAAAGACAGAGTTTAACTTTTTATTACATTAGTTTTGTTTTTTTTAAGATTCTCTTACCAGAAACAAGTGGGTTTCCAAATCCAGTAAACAAGATCGGATCAAATACTGGATGTACTAGAAAGAACATGGAAAAGAGCATTGGGGAAAAACGAGGAAGTACCTGGAACTTGAAGAAGACTTAACTCTGATTCAGGAGACTTGAGTGTTTTGTAACAAATGGCAAAGAAAGAGTTGACAAATATGAAGAGAGCCTTAGAATTAGAATATGGTTTTTTTCAGAAGACAAAAAAAATTAAAATAAATAGAATAAACCTTTTTTTAAAAAAGAGAGGGGATAGAGTGAAGTGGCTTTTGCCAAAGAGATAGGGGTGTGCTCTACGAGTGGCGCAAATTTGAGATTCAATTTTTATTTTATTTTAGTTGGTAAACGCTGTGTCTTTCTGCAGATAAGGTGTCGTTGTGCCTCTCAACTTCAACATTCATACTTTGTACCTTTTTAAAATTATCTTTTTTTGGTTGAATTGTGCCTTTGGTTTTGGTACAAAACAGATAGATAATACATTATTCGAATGTATAAAGTCTTGTATGTACACACGTGTAGATACGTACACAATACATTTAGCTTATATACATAGAAGAGAATCTGTATATAAGGAAGTCTTGTACATATTTTGATAATTAATGAGAATCTGAATAATTTTGTAACACTCGTCTCATCCACTCCCGAGAACGGCGTGCCACATCATCTAACTTCTCTTTCAAATAACTCATTAATACTTTATTTTATTAAATTACCAATAATTCTACAATCCCAATAACCGAAATAAAATCATACAACAAGTTTTTAAAACAAAATACGAAAAACCGTAAAATATCCCAAAAGCCACTCGATCAATCCGTAGGTCCATCTACTCGTCAAGCTCACCTGAAATATAAAAGGACGGAGTGAGCAATTGGGGAGTCACTCAGTGAGGT
>KE154300.1:21926-52286 GCA_000411075.1 Sisymbrium irio | reverse complement strand
AAATGATTTATGTCTCTATGATTATAGATAGAAATGCTTTAATGTAGATAGAAGTCCAACTGTTTCGGTCAATTAAAAACAAATGCATAACTACATACATTATATAATAAATAATAAATGGTTTTTAACAAACTTAAATATATACCTTCATACAGCAGCGTCTCTCATTCTACTCACGGTCGTTTAATATATAACTTAACATACAATGGTTAATTTAATGGCTCATTCATATGACCTAAAAAGTTGAAAAAAAGGCTCGACATTAACCATTACGAAAACCAAATACAAAAATAAAAAAAAAGGACCGACAGAGAGAAAAAAAGACCAAACCAAATTGGAAAACGTGGATAATAATCAGAAAAGAAATGAGAACAAATCACATTAGAAAAAAAATAACATTAAAAGAAAATTTAACACAAAATGCAGTATAATAACAACATTTTAATATTTATTTAAATCATTGCCTCTTCTTCCTCCAGACTTTCTCTGAGTTATCTTATAGATACAATGATTGAATTCCACAGTATGTTTATTATCATGTCCATTTACAACAATCCATTGGTTAAATCTAGATTGTTTAACACATATTTCCCTTCTTTCTTTCACCAACCCATCGCTAACCAAGCTTCTTGAATCTGACGATCCTGGTGTTGTGACACTTTTCATTTCCATAATGTCAACTCTTTCACCCGCCACAGAATAAAAAAAACACAAAAAACAGAAAAAAATCTTCAAAAATATAAAAGGGTGATATGTTTAACAGGAAGTATTTATAAGGAAGAAATTATTTATTTTCCAAACTTCCAATACAGTTTTTTACCGTATTTCGGATATCGAATAAATGCACTCAAAATTATATTAAAACAATAGTGAGTTACGATTTGACTTATAGTTATAAAAGGTATTATATAAATACATAATAAAAAAACAAAACACAAGAAAAAAAACAATCACCAACTGCTTAAACAGTTTGCTAACATTAAAACATAACAAAACGGCTAAAATATTTAAAAAAGTAAAAAAAATCATGTTACAGAAAGATTAACAAATAAAATAATATGCAACTATCATGCGTGTCGCGCGGGCTTTTATCTAGTATAACTAACAGTACACCACGAATAGAATAAATTTAGCATTGTTCGGTCTGTGAAGAAAACACGAAAATTGTCTTTTTGGGCCAAATAATATTAAGTCATACCAATTTCAACTATATATTGGGCCTCTTAAAGTACGTACATACTCATAAAATATCTTAAAATAAAAATAAATCAAAAAGGAAAATAAAATGGAAAAATAGGAGAGAGGTATCCAATAATATCTCAAATGAAAATTTTTATGAAATTTTGAGATACCGATCAAAACAGATGGCAATATATGAATGGTTCAACATTTTGTTTAGTACTTTGATTTTATTAAATGATTAAATATTAGTATTTTTTGTCCAGATACTCAGTTTACATATTATACTAATGGAGTTGCTCTTACGCTGACCGAGATCAAATATGTTCCGTTTCGGTTTGATTTTAAACCAAAAAGAAAACCGGTCGGTCAAATATCTCCTACTTGTCCAGATTTTATGCACTACCACTGTCGTTACTCTTTTAGGTTTCTTTTGGGCTCTGATTGGTATCTCATGGAATGGTGGAAATATATTTTTCCGCAAGTATTTTGCCAATCAACAAAAAGTTGCGGAATGACAAATAAAACGCAAAAACACAGTCTGCGGTTTTACAAAAAGAAATTATAAAGAAAAATATATTAAGCAAAAAAAAGATCTTTTATAGTTTTCTGCAGAATGTGTATATAAAACTGCATTTTTACATTATTTAATTTATAATTAATTAGATATTCGATTTTTAAGATAACTAATATTATTTTAATTATTTTGTTAATTATATAAATATCATTAAAATAATATTCTTAACATTACTTTTATTTTAGTAATTTTATTATGTTACATTTTCATAATTTTTTAATATTTATTTGTGAAATATATAAAAAGTATATAAAAATATACCTTAAATTCATTCCTCAGGTTTTCTGCAATTCTGCAATTCCATAATTTTAAAACGTAATTCCACCATTCCGCAAACTCAATTCCGCCATTTTATGGTGAATAGTTTTGAAGTTGAAGTGTCACCGATAACATCTCCAAAGATGTATTCGTGTGTTACGCTGTTTGTTGCATCTGAATGAATTATTGCTGTCTCTCTCTGTACGAAAATGGAACAGAACTGGTAATGTTTCTTTGTTTTAAATCCATTTCTACTGTATGGCATGTTAAGGATACTCTGGATCAATAGTTAAATGCTCAATAGTCTCTTTCCGTAAATATGTATTTCAGACCTCTCTATTCAAGTATATATGTCTGTACTCTCTATGTCAATAATAGATGTGATACACACCTTCCTTTCATGGGGTTTGGTCGGAATCCAGTTCTCGTGTTTTATTAACTGTAAAGATCCAACCTTTAATCTGTTTGAAACCTAAAACTCATTTTTGCTCTTTGAAGAAACAGCAAAATCGGTGGTGGAATTTTGAGAAATCGACATGTTGTGATCAGTGAGTTGCTTGAAGCTTTGCTTCTGCATATAATATCATCACTTCCGACAAAAGAAGTCATAGCCACAAGTGTCTTGTCTAAGAGTTGGAAATCTCTTTGGAAGTTGGTGCCAACTCTCAATTTTGATACGTCTTCCGAGAATGCTTACAGGTCTCTGATTTTACATGAAGTTCCATTTCTTGAAAGTTTGCGTTTGAAAATTAGAGTTGAGTGTAGTGATCGTTTGGATATTGGAACTTTGGTTGAAACTGCATTAGCACGTCATGTGCGTGAATTGGTATTGGACGTCTATACTGATCAAGAGTCCGTCATGTTTCCGACTGAATTGTGTAGCTATAGTAATACACTGGAGGTACTGAGACTCAGCTATGACATTTGCCTAGACATACCTTCTCGGGTTTGTTTCAATTTCCTTAGAAGGTATGTCTAGATGGAGAATCTGTTTGCAACATTTTATCTGGCTGTCCTAGTCTTTAAATTTAATAATTATATTTTATTTTACCATTAAATAGTTTAACATGATTGTTTTGATAATCTCTATATTTTTTGATAAATAGTATTTTCAATAATATATATTTATATTTATTTATTCATTTTAGAAATTATATTTATGTTAAGTTTTTTGATAACTTTAAAAAAGTTTCGAAGAAAATTCTATTTTTCAAATTATATATATATTTATTTTTTATTAACTATTAGAAAATATCCGCGTTTCGCGCAGATTATTATTTATTTTTTATCAATTTTTAATTTTATATATTTTAATTTTTTTTTTTAATATTGTTATATTTCTAATATTTTTATATGGTTTGAAATAATTTCTACTTTGGTATGATTTTTGTCATTGTGTTATAAATCTATTTTTCGTTTTTCAATTTCATATATTTTTATATTTTTTATATGCAATTTCCAAATTTGACATATTAATATAATTTCTTTGGTTAATCAATTTTCCCATCACATTCTGTTTTCACTTATGCCAAAATGAGACTAATTTTATATTGCATAAATTTTTCTTTATTTTCGTTTCTATTAAAATCTATCATGATTTTAATATTATTAACTTTGTTTTCATAATTTTAATATATTTCATTTATTAGAAAAGTTGTTTAAATACTTACTATTAACTTTAAAAATAAGATTCTGACCAAACCCCATTAAAAAGCGGTTCCAATAAGGAAACATTACCATTTTTGTTCCATTTTCGTGAACAGAGAGAGACAGCAAATAATTCCTTCGGATTACGAACGCCACAAACCCAAACCCAAAAACACAGCCTAACATATGAATCCGGCCATAGCATAAAATTTATTTTTGTGACAAATCAGCTCCATAATTTTTCATTTGTGTTTGATTAGTTATAACAAAAACAAAAACAAAAAAAAAGCGTAGCAGAGTGACGAAAGTGAGTGTACATAATCTACCAATCTGAAGAGTAAAGAAGACGAGAGAAGTAGACATAAAGACTGACCGGTTTTGATACTCATAGTAAAATTAATTTTAATTAGATTCTTTTAATATTCATTTTAAGATATATAAAAAAAATCAGAGGACTTTAAATTATTATATTTTTTATAAACAACAAAATCTCGTTTTTCCAAAAACCATAAATCCCATTCTATCTTTAAAACCACAAAATCTCGTTATTTCACCGAAAATTTATAATTTCGTTTTTTCGTCAAAACGTAAAATTTTGTAGTTTTTTTAAAAATATTGTTTCTCGCCAAAATTACAAAACCTCATTTCTGGAAAATTTTGTTTTCTCACAAAACGACAAAATCTTGTTTTCCGCTAAACCAAAAAAATCTTATTTTATTATTAGCATTCTTTAATATACAATGTGTCTTTTTGTTATGTTGTAAAAAAAACGTAATTATAAATACGTCATTGCAAAAAAAACGGCACCATGTAAAAAATCACCAACCTCTAATAATGAACTCAGGCATAAAGCACTATGGTCGAGTTATGGGTACGGTAAGGTTGGGTTATGGTTACTTTGTGGTTGAATTATAAATCTCAGCTGACTTATTAAAGAACGGCTGACTTACGAACACACATTATTTTTATATGAACATATGAACATAACTCAGTCATTAGTCATTAGTTACAGTTGACTTATTCGATTATGCCTGACTTATGAACATAACTCAAGCATTAGTTACAGTTGATTTTCAAATATTCTGACTGACTTATTCGAGAACGCCTGACTTACGAACACACATTATTTTTATATGGATATTTAATATATGTTATTAAATCTATTCTAATGTCATAAGAAATTTTATTTTCATAACTTTAAGTTTGTGTAGATCATTTTTAGTTCTTAAATAAAATTATTTTATTTAAAAGTTATAGATTAAAGTATTATTTCTATAAATTATAGATTAAAAGAATTTTAATGTGTGGTATTGCTTAAAAGAAGGATGAAGATACTTTGTGCAAATAAGTCATGTACAGAACAATTCTTTTGGGTAAACGAGCAGGTGAATGGTGGGGTTTCTTGTTTAATGCGTGATCATGGAGGTTTGCCGCTACTTCATAGTAGAAGATCGTACTCAATGATAACATCGGGGCTGCAATTGGAATTGCAGGGTATATATTGGGCTGTGGAAAGTGTTAGTAAACCTCGTATTTAGCCAGACCCGCAATACTTAGAGCTTAACTGGTTTATCCATTACTATCCTTAAATGCAACATTTGCGGGTGATAGCGGTTTCTAGTGTTTCAAAACTATTACACAAAATGTTTTCTACCGTTCCATATTGCTCGGAACTGTTCAAAATCAAAAGTTGTTTTCCACTAGCGTTTGCGGTTGCGGATGAATAATAAAAAAAGAATATATATAAAATGAGAAAATTTCATTTAAAATATATAAAATATATAAAAGAATTTCACAAAAAATAAAAATTTGAATGTTATAATAATGAAATTTATAAATAAATTTAATATTTCATATATGAACATATTTTTTAATCTACAAAATCTTTTAAATATATTTAAATTTTATAAACCAAAATTTTATAAATCTAACATTAATTTTTATAAAAAAGAGACAATATCTCTAATTAAATCATAATTTTCATTAAAATTATCAGAAAAATATACATATATTTTTATTAATAATTATGTTAAATTAATTATTTTATATGATGTTATAATAATATAAATTTTGATGTTTTATATAATCATATAATATATTTATATTGTTATTTTTTGTTTAACCGCTTTTACATCCGCTAGTCAACCAGTCATAAGTATCCCGTAAACACACCTGTTTTTGACAACTGAACCAGTCATACAACTCGCTTAATAACGCTTGAAACTGCAACCACACCCGCTGTGTTTAAACCAGTCAAGCCCTTAGTCCGCAAAACTTTCCCCAGTTTATGACATTAATAGAAAACATCCTTGAATTTATGTGGTTTATCGATGAGTGGAGCATTAAAAGATCTTTTTGTTTTGTTTTTTTTTTCAAATAGCACTTCTCTGTTCTGTTTTATAAGTTATTTTTTGGAAAAAAAATTGTGGCGTTTTATTTGTCTTTTCATAAATTTCTATGTAACATTATATTTATTTGATATATTGTTACTATTGATATTATGCTGTATTTCTTAAGATTGGTTAGTTGTGTTTTTATTATATATAAAACAATAATTTTAATGTAAAACGAAACACATTTTCAGATAAATTAATGGAAAAATTACTAGAGTATTATGAAACTTTGCTTATGCTACTAAATTACTATAAATCATTCAAAAATTGTTAGTAATTTTGTCTAACCTTTTTTCTTAATTAATTATTTTTAATTAACAAATCCATGTCACTAATAATTATAATCTATGTCACTAATAACTATAATTGCATGCTTCAATTGAAAGGGAGTACGTGCAGAACCATAAACATCTTCTAAAGGAAGATTAAGCGTTATCAATCAATGCATTCTCCCTGAAGGATTACGTAAGTGAGTTCCGTACAAGTTCATTCCTCTACAAGCTTTTTTTGATGCGTACCTCCAGGATAAAACCTTTAGAGGATTTCTCATATATTGTGCCGAAGAAGTATTTTGTTGATTTGGATAAAAATATTGTCCGGTTCTTTTGAGAAAAACACTATGATCGGTAAGTTTATTTACTATATTATTTTTTATATTACCCACTATATCATTATTAATGTGTTATACTTTGTAGATATTATTGGATAAGTCATCACAGTCGGTATCATAGAGGATGAGAAAACCAAGGGCAAAGCAACAACATCGGCAAAGCTGCAATTAGTTTTGCGTGATCTCAAGTATGTTTTATTTTCAAAATTATTATTTTATTAAATATTATTCAATATTAGTACGGTCATAGCTTTTTATATTAACATTCGATTTATTAATTTCAGTGAATACCTTCTTAAGTGTACTTTATGGAGAGATTATGCTAAGAAAATGGTCTCTTACACTGAGAGGAACATGGATATGATTATTGTTAGTGTGATGCGATTTATGTCTTTCAAGGATTATAAAGATATACTTAAATAACCATCTTATTTTACGTGAAGTGTTATTTTTAGTAAGGATAAACTACCTATATCTAATTTTACCAGGGGAAGTTAGCATCATAAATGCATTTAGTGCGACTCAGATCTTATATGATCCTATGTCCGATCGAGTGAAGATGTTTAAAGAAAGGTACATGATATTTGTCCTTATAACCATTGATAATATTTTTACCAAACTAATCCACTTATCGTTCAAGTTTTCCAAGCACTCATCTCACGATAACGATCGGATATTTCAGTCTAAATTCCTTCAGTAATTCCACCGACATTCGTGGTGAGTTGCTTTCAAGGAATCCTCGGAAGATCATTTATGCGATCATATCATCTTTCGCGGTTAGTTTATTTTTCTAACCGGCTAAAAGGAAGTTTAATGATTTATCTTAAAAATGAAAATCCATTAATATGTATTCTTGAATATTCTTACATATAATAGCCAGGGAAAGTTTTTTGTTGTGTTACAATCAAGGAGATTGATATAAGGCATAATTGTTTTTTCTGGGCATGCAAATATTGCAATTTGAATGTGCAAGAATACGGAGAATTATCAGACGAGGATGCGGTCCAAAAAAGTATAATTTCCGGTCATGTGGTGATACAAACTTGGTCAGTGTTAGGTACTGTCTGACCACATTTCTTTATTTTAAACTGTTTTTTGGTGGAGTATAATTTTAACAAATCTTAATAACAGCCTTTTTTTTGCAAAAGGTTCTATATTGTTTTCCGAGCTATTGATGGAGACGATGAGACTAGATTCTTGGTCTTTGACAATCCTGCTGAACAAATGATTGGGGCTTCTGCTGACTCTCTTATGGAAGAATTCTTGGGGGTTTGTTTTCTGATCTTTTTCTTATACACATATCATTTTATCCCTTTGTTTTTATAACAATGTTCTCATATTGTTTCCAGAGTGATGCTTCTGTAACCTATCCCAAACAGATTAAACATATTCTTGGAAAAACATTTCTCTTAAAAATTGCTATCAAATGTGAAAACAGCAGATATGGCAATTCACCATATGTTGTTGAGATGTATTCCAATAATAATGAATTGATGAATGAGTATTCTGATACTCCTTCTCAGGTTTATAGTATTTCTCATTACGATATTTACTTTTTTAAAAATATCACATTTAAATTATCAAACAATGCAGCCACTTATGCTAACCGGTGCCAAGGGTTTCTCTGAACTATCTTTGGATTCATCACAAACGCCTATGCCTAAGATTAATGGAAACGATATTGATGTAGATGCAAAACACTCGGTTACGAAGAAGATCAAGATGGATGGACATGAGTAATCTTTTGTTTTGTTTCCAAACTTTTTTATTTTTATTGAACCCATATTCTGATTCAGTTATATTTTCTATTCTCTTCGGTATTAATAATATCTTTAATTTTTATTTAATGTTAACTTTACATCTATTAATTAATTTTTCTATTCGTTGTTTATTTAAATTTATTATTGTTAATAAATTTACCATTTAGTAGGATATCTTGCATAGCTTTTTTTCAAGTAAAGATAAATATATTGGAGGATGATAAGGAATATATTCTAGTAATAAAAGACGCAAGTGTATTTTCAACTGGTAGTTTCATGGTCAGGTTATTTTCCTTAATATTATTCTGTGATTGTCTGATCAAACCTTCTAATTTCTGGGAACAATGATGGGAATACTTAATGGAAAATATATTGTACAAACAGAGGAACAAAACTGAGAACAATGGCAAGAAATGCTAACTTACATTCCTTTTATTATCTAAACTTAATGTATGTACATTTGTAACGAAAATGGTTCATTCTTCTATCTATATTGTTATAGGATTCTATCTTTCAGTTGATCAGATCACCAACATTGCACTAACTCAAGTGGAAAATTTCTACAAGCTTGGGGTTGTTCACTTTCAAAGTGAGAAAAAATGCCAAAGCCTGATGAACACATGACTTATGACTTACGACGGTAATCGTCTTATCGATGAAGAGTGCAATTAAAATCTTGGAACACATCTAGCTAAATTAATGATTGCAGCCGATCTCATTATATGGGACGAATTTATAATGATGATTAAATATTTTTTTGAAAATCTAGATAGCGCTTTACGCGATATTGTCCCTTCTAAAGAGGATCAGCCATTAGGAGGAAAAGTTGTTGTAGGTGGTGATTTCAGGTAGACACTTCCCGTTATTCCAGGCGGTGGTAGAAGTGAAACAGTTATAGCTTCACTCAATTCTTCATACCTTTGGAATCACATAGAAGTATTGCAGCTAATGAAGAACATGAGGTTGCTTACTGGTCTTAGTAGTGACGATGCCGCTGAGTTAAAGGAATTCTCTGAATGGATTCTTACTATTGGTAATGGACAAATTAATAATCCCAATTCCTGTCTTGTTGAAATAGACATTCCTGAAGATTTGCTCATCAAGGAATTTGGTGATCTTATACATACAATTGTTAAGGAAGTTTATGGAATTCTGCTGGTGGCACGTGAAATGCTGATTTTTTTCAAAGACAGAGCAATTTTAGCTCCTACCAATGATGATGTCGATCAGATAAATGACTACATGCTCTCCAAAATACCTGGTAATCATATTCTTCTTAAAGTTTGACAAATTCTTCTTTTTGTGTTTTAAAATTTTTTTTTGCTAACAATTATTATTTGACTTATTTAGCGGATGAGAAGATATATCGCAGTTCTGATAGCATTTCACTCACAGGTAAAGATCCACATAACGTTGTTGATTTTCCGATGGAGTTTCTTAATTTCGTAAAAATCTCTGGATTACCTAAGCATGAACTGAAGCTGAAGTTTGGTGCAACCGTCATGTGTCTCCATAACATTGATCCTACTGATGGATTATGTAATGGAATGAGACTAATTGTCACATAGGCGACTCCTTATGTTATCGAGGCAAAAGTCATAATTGTCAGTGAGAAACACATTGTTACTAAAGTCTTGATTCCTAGGATGTATGTTTCGCCACCTGATGGAAGTTTTCATGTCAGAATGTGTCGACGTCAGTTCTCCATAACTTTGGCATTTGCAATAACAATCAACAAAAAGTCATGGAAAATCACTTAAACATGCTGGTATGTTTCTTCCTAGGCCCATATTTTATCATGGGCATTTCTACGTTGCACTCTCCCGTGTCAAGTCAAGAGTGGTCTTAAAATTTTCATAACCGACGGAAAGGTAAGGTCATGACGAAGACAACCATTGTTGTTTTTAAAGAAGTTTTCTAAAACATTTTACAAAAGTAGATGTTACAACTGTGTTTTGATATGTTATTTTGATTTGTGTTGTTTAGTTGAAACTACATAAACAGTTTTCGTCGGTCAATATTTCAAAGTGTTCAAGTTTATATTGAGCCTTCAGTCCTTCTCTGAGATATTATTAATGAGACTGTGATTTAATATAATTTTGTTTAGTATAGGCCCATTAACAAAATTGAATAGGTAATATCGAAAGTCATGGAACTATAATTATCTTATATATATCATTAAAAATAAACCTTTATACTTTTATCTGTCTAATCGATATATCATATATCGTTATGGAAAACCTGTTGCACCCTTTCAAATACTTTTTCTCTCAATAAACTTTTTCGGTTGATTTTCTTCATCTAACACAGCAGGAATAGGGAGAGAATGGCTTCAATTACCTGAGTTAGAAGTTATCAAACTATGTAAGTCGAAGATATGTGTATTTGTAATTATAGAACTCCATACAAGCACTCACCAAGTTCATATAGTCGTAGATTCATATTCTGTGATCTTGTTGTGAGTTTTCTTTCTCTAGTTTATCCTTTCCTAATTACTATAGTATCAAACCTTTCATTGTAACACAATTTTAATATAGAGGGCAACACTATAGAGACAATTATTTCCAGATATATCATGGAAGAATATAAAGACGATTTGAAGGACGGTCTTAGTTATTTTCTAACTAAATTTAAAGTCATGCGCACATATTTTCGAGTCACAACATTGCCGATACATATCTACTTTATAGACGAAACCAACGTGAAATTGTGTTTACATAAGTCACTTTTGTCAAAGTATTTATTTACCCAGTTTGATAAAGTAATAGATGGTTCGGCTGATAGGAGATGTAAAGCAGGTTTTTATAATTCTTTAAAGTTTAACTTAATTTATTTTATATATTTACCTGTCAAAATAATATATGTTTTGACGTGTTTGGATTCTCAGTGGATCTAATAGGTCTGGTAGTTAAGGTGAATAAGCTGGAAGATGATAGAGGTATTCCTGGTAGAGTCAGATCATTCAAACACTTTGGAGTTTACCATTAGGGATCTTAGATAATATTTTAATTCAATTAGTATACTTAATGTAAACATAAATATAATTGTATCCACCACTTTCCATTCATTGGAAAAGAGCTCATATGCCACGCAAGGAATTATGCTGCGGTCAAATTTGAAACTCTATGACTTGGTCTACGTTATGAAAGTTGTCTTCCCATAGTTGCATTAAGATTCTGGAAAATGTCCAACATGTGTGGTAAGTTTTTATATCTCCTTTTGTGTTTCTTATAAATTGCAGCATCTACATTTGATAATATCTGAAATATTCGGTTTTTAAAATTAATATATTTGAAATATATTCGGTTTTTGAAATTTTGGGTTTTAAAAATTAATAGGACACTATGAAGTTCATGCACACGACCAGTTGGCAGACATTGATTGGTATCCTTTAATTAAAGAACTATGTGATATCAATGATGGGTAATTCTAATAAAAATTGTGCATTTATTCATTACATTTGTCTTACCTATTCATATTTATTTAATCAGTTTATTTCTAATTCTTATATAATCAATATTTTAATTCGCAATGGAGGATTGTGCAAAGTGGAGGACGCGTACGCAGATGTTGAACGAAATGATGATAATACCACCAATCAACACCAACAAGATAAATATTAATCTTAATATCTTTTATGAAGATTTGTTATTGAACTAAGTTATTTTCGTTGTCATATATTTTTTTTATTTATTGAACCAATAATTTTTAAGAATATTTGCTATTGAACTAAGTTATGCATACATATTTTAAGTCTTTTTATATATATATTTGTGTGGATATATATTCTAAATAAATATTATACTGGATGATATGTGGTAAACAAAGATATAAAAGATTTAACGGCATAAGAAAGCTTTTCATTTACCGATATACACACAATGAACTGGATTTTGGTAAATGAGAGATAAATGTAAATAGTTCATTAATTATAATTAGACATTTATGTACCATATTGAATATTTTCATATCCTCGATGTACCAATCCACAAATATATTGAAATTATTTTCAATTAAAGATTTCATAACAACATTCATTGTTAATATTATGTAATATCTCAACAGATTTATTGGATATTCAAGTAACCCGAACCCTAATAGAATATTTATATTGGTGGAATGAGTGTACGAAACATGTACAACACTACACTGACAAATTAACAAGATTGTTACGAGTATGCCTATGAATATAGCAGATATGACGTCTAAAACTGCTATCTCTTCTGGTTAATGTTTAATCAACCGTTTCATTTTTGTATGCTTAGTATAGTTTTCATGAAATATATTTTAAAAAATTTTGTTTCTAGTTTTATAATTAAACTACAGGAAAAACTGAGAAGAAATTAATATTGTCGTTTCACATCCTTCTCATGAATAATTCCAATGAATGTTCAACCATATCACAACAGAAATTCATAAGTTGGATGAATTGTAATTTATTATATTCAATTGCCGGATCACTTTTATATTCTGAGTTTCCAGCCAAGTTTACTTGGGATAGCCAAAAGAAGGAGTGAAAACCACGCAAGAAGACATTATTCTATGAATGTCTGGTAGCATATTATCCAGATGTTTAAGATGAAATATATTATCTGCATACTTTATTGCTGGTATTTAGAAGGTCAATTTCTTTTTAAGATATCAAGACAGTTGATGGTGTTGTCTATCCTACTTTCAACGATGCCTGCATAGCTTTGGACTTGGTTGCATAACAATGAACTATTGTACTTGTATGATTCAAAGCATTTTCAATTTTATCCAACACAAACTATTGATAATTTAGTAAAGTGTTTTTCTTTTTATTTATTTGTGATATTTGGAATGAATGCAATATTCGATTATTTTCTGTTACTATATCTACATAATATCCAACATATTTTCTATATTTTAAAAGTTTTGAATTACCATAAATACATATTTGCATATCCCATGTTAAAGGATTGTTAGTGATAACTAATATTCGGTTATTTTTAGTTACTATATCTAAATGATATCCACCATATTTTTATTTAGATAAGAATTTATGGAATTATCATAACTATGTATTTACGTATTTGACATTATTTCTTAAGATTTCATATCTACAATTTATATTTAATATTTTTTAATTTAAAAAAATATTCAAAACTTCTAAACTCTAAGCACTATTGAACATTATATATACCCTACTAAATTTCCATACCCTAATAGTACAAACTATAATAATGTTTTCCACATATTCCATCGAAGACTTAAACATTTTGGGGACCGATTGGATTATTAGGGTGAAAGTTTTATCTAAATGAAATTCATATATCACACACATGGGTATTTACCTCCATGTGATTCTTGCTGACACAAAGGTATTTAAAATCCAATTAATTTACAGTTTATAAAGTAGAATTTCAATATTCTTATTATATTTATTCAGTTGCTGAGATTAACTCACTTATTACGATTAAGGATAATACTATTGAAGCTACGGTCTTATCCCGTCTCATTAGTTACTTCAAGCATTTGCTACTAGACGGTGAACAATTTGAAATTGAAGATTTTATTGTCCGTTCCAACGATGATATTTACGGAGATGCATCACCTAGCCTTACAATATAGTTTATTATCTTGACAACTATTAAGAAGATTGACACCAAACAGGATTCATATTTTTAATATATAATATATATTGTTTTGTTCACTAAAATATAAATGTTATTATGTACAAATTTTTAACATTTCCATTTTTGTAGTCAGTAGAACCGCTCTAAATGGACTAAGGATCTTGAAATATTAAAAACATTTGCTATTCGACTATGCATTGATATTTATGTTAAGAGCGAATGTTGTCATTTTATTGTTTATTTTTACTTATTAGTCTTTTGATTGTGCAACAATATTAATTTTTCAAAATTATTAATCTCAATGCATATTGTGGTTTTATCCAGAATTTTTTGTGTATATTATTTTAACTTTTAGTTTCTTATTCGATATCAAGAATCGGTTACTTAATATTATATTTTACAATTATATACAGTTATGTGTAACAGTACTCGAGAATAAATCCTTCACGAATCATAAATACATTTTAATTAAATAGAATTATATATATATACTTACCAATATAGAAACTCGGAAATATCTGTAGTCATCAGTATAGATCTGAAAAACTCATAAAGATATAATTCAAACAGAAAGTCTATACAATATATTACTTTTTGAATAGCAGGTTAAGATAAGACGAACTTATTCAAGGAATAGACAGCCAAACGGTGTCTTTCGAGGCCATTGAATTCAAAAATATGTAAGCTAAGATATAAAAAATTGATATCTGCGAGTATCTATATTGCCTTTACTGCCATGTTAATTATTTTACTTTATCATATGAACAGCTTTCTGATCAACACAGATCAAGGCAGGGTTATAGATTAGAAATTAAATTCAGATCAAGAGTATATTTGGCACAGAGAATATTTGATGATCATTTTATCTTGAATATATATTCTCATTGTGGGAAAGTATTTTGTACTCTTTAATATATTACAGAATATTTCCTATATCAGTTTGAACGAACATTATGTTTAATATATTATATTTAGATATTACATTACCCATTACTCGGCTTTCCGTTCTAGTTACAATTATTTATATATTTATATATTTATATTGCAAACATCATTATGGTTAATTTCTCAACTCAATATTAATTATATTCTCACATTAACCATTAGGAATATAAAGTAGAATTTACTCATTTTTTTCATGCATATGATTGATTTTCTTTTTTGCAGTTATGACAAAAATAAAAGTAACACTAGAATAATGATAATAAAGCAATAAATTACACATATTTCAAATATAGGGAGTTGAAAATATAACTTGTCATTTGGAAGTTACAAAGAGTAACAGTATATGCAAATGGTGAAAGTACAGTATTAAAAACTTACAAATTCATCGACAAATATGAAGTGAATAATATTGTTTTCCATTGCATCTTGTACAATTCATATTCGGTAAATTTCACACATATTTTCCAAATTCAAAGAATCCACTCTAGTAACTGGAGACATTTTTCGCTCACTCCTCACATTTTCCAATTTTTTTGCTTTATGAATAAAAGACTAGTTTTATGTATGTAAAAAAATATTTAAATAGTATATCAACATTGCAAAATACTTTGTCTGTTACTCGATTTTGAAATATCTTACACGGAGGACAGTGGAAAATTATTAAGAACTTCATAGTTGCTGATGCACCATATCTTAGACTGTTAACTAAAAATCCATTTTAGTTTTTTCTGGTTGATAATACGGTTTTAAGACAAACTACTCAGCTTAACTTGGATCACTTCATGAATTTTGTCCGTTTTGAAGATTTAATGTCCGATACTTGGATAGATCAACATTATCCTGCTAGTTAGTTTTCTTAAATTTTATTATATTTATGGATTATTTATTATGTTTCAACCGTTGAGAATTACATAAAGTAATTGATATTTGATTATGTTTGTAGATGTACTTTGTATTGTTGATCATGTTAGTCAACTGGAGATATTTGCCGATGATTCATTGGAAGGACGTCCGGATAGGGGTATATGCCAATTAGAATTTTGTCTGAGCGACACAGCGTGAGTTCACATAGATTAGTTTATATTAATTGTATGCATAGTCACAGTTTGTTTATAAAAACCGATCTTGTGCTTTTTATAGGGATTATGAGATGAAACTTATTGCACAAGAAAAAGTTGCAATAAATTTTTATGAGAAATTGAAAAATATTTATTTAAATAAATGTATCATATGTGTTTTAAGCGACTGGTGTGTACATGATGATGGTGGGTTTAACAATATGGTATTTTAATGATATGTTTAGAAATGAGGTCATGTAGAGTTATAATATATTTTATGTTGTTTTATTATTCAGCAATTAGAGATGAATGAGGATTTTTTTGAGTTTGGTTCGAGCTTGATATTGATGAGGTTTACCAAATAAAAAATACAATGTAAGACTGAATCATGTATATATATTAATTTATCTTTCATATGTTAATATGATTCTCATGTTTGACTTCGTTTTTATTTAGAATAAACCAAATTACTGATGCTAATATCACAACCATCGCACGTGATGCTGAATTACAAAATGAAGAGGAAGATGACTAGACAAACATGAAAATGTTGTAATGCATTATCAAACATAGATGTGTATGATGTATTCATACTATCATAATTGTAGTATGAATTTATGTTTGATAAACTAAGTCTTTTTACTAAGCCCTTTTTTACAAACAAATGTTTATGATTTTATCATTCGATGTATTAAACATTTTTTTTTTGTATTTAATGCATCATTTAATAATTATAGTCGCACACGATCTTGGTTATTGTCGTGTTTATTTTACCGATCAAACTGATTTTACATAACTGTAATTAATTACAATCAATTTATATCAACCGTTTCAATAATTTGAGTGTTCATCGTTACAATAATTTGATATTACTCCGTTTTCCACATTTTGTCATTCAAATATAAACGAAAACTCATCATTCTGTTCCGGATTAATTCATCGCTATTTGCAAAATGTTCTCCACTTAAACTATTACAATCATTTGTTTTTCAATGTTGCATAATACATTTTTTTTTAAATCAAAATTTTTCATTCTTAAATACCACTCAGGTCTGCACAAGCGTACAAACAAATTTACCTAGTTTTATTTATTTTTCTATCCTTGAAGTGATATTGAGAAGAAAAAAAAATAGAATGATACATTTGTTTGGGATACATGTTGGTTTTGAATATACGAAAGAAATTTCAATATATGTGGATCTAATCTGAAAATCTGATCTTATAGTGGTTTTTTTGTAAACTAACTTTTAATAGCAATATAAAAAAATGTGTAATATATAAAATCAATTGTAGTTCAGTATCTATATCATTAATTTATAATAACATTACAAAACTAATATTTAGTCATATTTCATATTACATAAAATGCCAATAAATTTTAATAATTACATAATTATATATATATATATATACATTCATAAAAAAACTAAAATAGTGGGTTATATTTCCTTAATTAGTTAAGAAAATAAAAATAAAAACAAAATAACATTTATTAAATTATAAAATCAAATGATAAATTTAATTTAATAATTAAGTACATCAACTAAATTATAAATTATAAAATTAAATTTGGTATTCACAAAAAAAAACATAAATAAATATATTTTTGACCATATTTGTACTAAAAATTCAAATTTAATATTAAATTTTTTTAAAATAGTAAAAACTAGTTCAATTTTCTTTAATTTTATAAAATTAGAATTGATGTCTTATTATTTATGAAACTTAATGGATTGTTCCGTCAAATTATACAAGATATTTGAATTTACCATGAGGCGAATTAGTCTATGTTGATAATAACATGTTATTAAAAAGAATATAGACTAATAGAAACATGTTAAAAAGTAGTTAATCCATTAAAATTATAAAATATAAAAAATTAATTTTGATGGATCAGATAAAAAAATTATCTTATTATGACCATCATTAATCATAATTATATTTATATAAAAATATAAATTTATTTTCAAAATATTTAAAATATACATAAATTATTCAATATAAACATATATTATTATCTAAAATTTACAAAATTAGATCAAAATTAAAGTTAATTATCACAAAAATATAATCCTGTGTTTGAGCATGGTTCCTAACCTAGTTTATCTGATATCATCTGATATATTCTCAGAGTCTCGAATATAAAATTTGGCCTAGGATGAGAGACCAAATATGTTCGTTGGTTTTATTTTAAACTCAATTGAAAACTGGTCGGTTTTAATGTCAACTTCTCGTCTTATTTATTCTTATTCAGATTGGCAGATTATAGACACTTTGTCGGATACCCGTTCGGATTTAGATCGGATTTTTCAGATTTTTGAATTTTCGAGTTTAACCTTATGAAACCTATTCGGGTTTTAAAATATATTGGGTTGAATATGGTTAGTAATTTTTTTAGGTTAGGATCTGTTTTTTTAATACCATACCAATCAGATTTTATATCCAAACTTAATTTAGATTCGGATAATACCATTTCGGGTCCGAATATCCATTTTAATAACATACTTTATCTAAAACCCCGTAAAATAAATAATATAACCAAATAAAATATTATTAAATATTCTAAAATGTGTCACAATTCATATATCATAAACATATCAATAAATATTTTTTTTATAAAATTGAATGTTTAAAAATATTTGAAAATGTTTAAATTATATCTATCTTAATACTAAGTTAACAATTTGAAAATAATCTTATCTTTATGTCTGATTTACGAGAAATGCCATTAAAACTTTTAATTTTATTAAGGATAATTTAAAAAAAGAATTTATATGTAGAGTATAATAGATTTATGCTTGTTTCTTTTTTTGAAAATGTGTGATGGCTTTCTAACAAAATCTTAAGAGTCATATTTCTTGTAGACAAAACTCGTTAATTATACATGGAATAACAAAGAAGGGTTACGGTTAAATGAATCTATCTATACTAATAAAAGGAATTCCATGAGGTTCCTGGGAGTATCCACGTTAGTATTTTTTAGACTTGGTTTTAAGTGGACACGTGTCATTTCTAATACAACAACTTAATTTGTAATCACAGAACTACAGAAATACCCTATTTTTTCGATGGATAACATTAACTTAAAATCTAATGAAGCCTTTTTGTATTTAACATCAATGAAAGCTGAGCAGATTTGTCGCTGTCTGCAAAGGTTAAGGAAGAAGAGTCTCGATCGGGTCCATCCCTTGAATTGACCGGTGAAACTGAAATTAAAGGTAAATGTGTAATCGATTTTTCCCGCACAATGTTGTTAAATTGGTGTTAATATGTGATTAGCCTATTACCTTTATGAGGATAAAGGATTTTGTATGGAATTCGTGTTTTGTATCTTCCATGTGGTGGTTAGGATTGAGCAGCGACAGATCTGGTGCATCGGCTTTTGTTCCGTCTCCATCGGGTCTGAAATTACTTATGATTAAGAATCCTGAAAAATGAGTCTCCTACAAAGTTTCAAATTTGAGATATGGAGTTCGTCTTGGCTGGAGAGGGAGTTTCATATTCCAAAGAAAGGTCATGGCTCTGTATACGTTGATGGAAGGTACCACACTTTTTCATTTTTTCCTGACTTTGAAGACATGTTCTTTAAGAAGTTGGAAAGCTCAGTAAAGCATGTGTATGTATGATGCAGGTTCGAAGGGATCTCTTGGAACTCAAATGGGATTCGTGTTGCTAATGTCGCAGAGGAACCATCTCTTTCGAAACCTACAATTGACCAAATGGAAGCTGGGAAGGTTTTAAGTAAGTAGGCTATATCAGATCTTCAAAAAACACTGACAAAGAGGGTATTTAAACTCTGTTTATTTGCTAAGAAAAGTTTTAAACACAAAATCAGTAATTTAATACTATTATTTACTTAGGCATCACTGTAATGTGATGAGACAGTGACAAAAAATGTTCGATGCAGCATCATAAAATTTGTTTGCATTAGGTAAGATCAGTCGTGGTGTAATGAATTAGCTTTCATATAAGTTTGCATAATAATTATTGACATGCAAAACTGAGTAAATATATAAAAACCTAATTCCAAACCATAATAATTAACATCAAATAAAAACTAAATAGTAATCTACATTTACATTTTTGTAATGAGTGAAATACCGATTAAAATATTTTATTAGATTTCATTTTAAAATCACATAAAATAAGATTAAACATACATATATATATATATGACTATAGAAAAAATCTCTTTGTAAATATTTATTGACTATTGTATAAATAACTTAACGTGATTAATCAACCAAAAACTAAAAATTTACAACACAAATGGGATTGGTATTACTTTTCTGGGATAATTTTTTTTTTTTTTTACAAATTCAGTTATTTACTCACTTTTTACTAAGAAAATTAAATTCTCAAACAGGATTATATGATAGAGAGCATAATGCATTATTCTTATGTAAAGCACTATAAATATCTAAAAAAGATAAATATATGAACTTTGAAATTTTATAATACATCAGAACAATACAAATTCACAATCGACAAATTTTGTATATCAATTTTTTTGGCAGGTCCATAACTATCCGACCATCTATATATGATGAATAAGTATCTATTTTTCGACACTTACTACATATATTTCATATTATATGTTTATATGCTGTATATATATGTTTATATGCTTCTAACACGTATCCACTTCATATTTTTTTCCAAAAATATATTTATTATGTTTTCATATGATTCCATTCATATGTATATATTCCAATTCTATATAACATAAGTGGTAGGTAATAAGAGGAGAGACAAAGTTTTCATATATATTGTACTCCCTCTATATCATAAAGAGTGTCGTTTTAGAAATATGCACACAGATTAATAAATATTTAATTTGTTAGTTTTCAAAAAAAAAAAATCTCATCATTAACTATCCACCTAAACACAATTCAACCAATAGAAAAACAATCTGCATAATATAAATAATTCTAAAATATAAAAAGTCATTAAATTTTGCATTAAAAATCGAAAACGACATTTTTTATGAAACAACAATAAATCTCTAAAATGACAGTTAAAAAATACGGAAGAAATATAGAATTTTAAGTTAGAAATATTTAGATTGAGAAATCATTTTCTCTTCTATAATGAATATATTTGGCCCCTTTCCGGCTTGGAAGTTTGCTCAATTTTAGAGGAATAATTATGTTGGCATATACCTTTTTCTCCATAGAAATCTCAATTTATTATTAATTTTGGATTTACTAATGAATTAGTCAATGAGGATATAAATAGATCATGGAAAATATAAAATTACATAAACTTCACTAAATTCACTAATGAATAAATCTTTTGACTAATGATTTGTCTCTATCAAATTAACAAAATAAAAGTCGACATATTTTTTCCTAAATAAAATAAAAATTCAATAAATAATTATGAGTTTTCAATTCATTGGATTTAAAGCTAAAAATTTTACATATATATATATATATATATATAAACAGTTAAGTTTATTTCAAATTTAAAATTATATTAGTTTACATTGTTGACTGTGAAGAAATTTCTTACATATAATAATATTATCCACATAATAATATCATATTATAAATTAAAAACCTATAAAATTAAGTTACCATTTTAGTTCATTGATGCATTAAATGTATTTATTTTTTAAAATTTAAACTATTTTACAGTTTAACAAGACAATTTTAACAATAATTATATTAATTTATTATTCATTATAATTTTTTAGTTGTTAACAAATTAATTTTTTATAAATTCATAAAATCATAAAAATACCACAAATTAATATTTCTACAAAAATAGTAAATAACTGATAAGTAATAAACCCGGCCTACGCCCGGGTTATCCCCTAGTAATACCACAACAAACAAAATAATTATATCAAATTTTTTTCTAATAAATTAAAAAAGTTGTCAATTCTAGTTTTTAGTTTTACTTTCACATTATGGCTTAGATAAAAATAGTCTTAGTCAGCTGATAGATAACGACGAAATACTTATAAATGCAGTCAACTACGGTGCTAGAACAAGAAAATTGTGCTATCCCAAGATGAAATCAAAACAGAGGCAGAGAGGTTCTTTAAAGATTTTCTAACACACTCCCCACATGATTTCAGGGGGAAAACTGTCGAAGACATACAACAACACATACAATTTCGATGCAGTGAGCTAGAAAGGACTTTTCTAGAGAGAGAAGTCACTTCAGAGGAGATCAGAAAAGTGATTTTTTCAATGTCATCCAACAAATCTCCTAGTCCGGATGGCTACACTTGTGAATTTTTCAGGGAGGCTTGGGAAGTTGTTGGCCACGATGTCACAGTAGCAGAGCAATCTTTCTTTATAAAGGGTTTTTTACCAAAAGGTATTAATTCCACTATTTTAGCTCTTATTCCAAAGAAAAAAGATGCAAGAATGATGAGAGATTACCGGCCAATATCATGCTGCAATGTTATATATAAGATTCTGTCGAAAATCTTGGCTAATAGACTCAAATGCATTCTACCCTGTTCGTTACCTAGGCTTGCCTCTTCTAACAAAGCGTATGGTTACCAATGATTATAAACCCCTTCTTGAGAAAATAAAATCACGCATAACCACATATCATATGCAGGCAGATTGCAACTTATAGTCTCAGTAATCACAAGCATCACCAATTTTTGGATGAGTGCATTTCGACGTCCAGGAAAATGCCTCAAAGAGATAGAAAAGATATGTGCTGCTTTCTTATGGTCAGGGCCTGATTTAAACACCAACAAAGCCAAAGTCTCTTTGTCGTCCAAAAGAAGAAGTGGGTTTAGGTATTCGAAAATTGAAAGAGGTAAACATGGTAAGTGGCCTTAAACTTCTCTGGAAGAACTGTCTCATCACACTCGTCCTTATGGGTGCTCTGGTTGCGAACCTATCTTGTGAGGAAAGGTAGTTTTTGGTTGATTAAAAGCTCTACCTCTGCTGGCTCGTGGATGTGGAGAAAAGTTTTAAAACTAAGATCTCTCGGGCAGAACTTCCATCGTGTTCAAATACAGAACGGACAGGACGTCCTTTTGGTTTGATCGCTGGTATACACTGGGTAACCTGCATTCTGTGTTTGGTGATAGAGGTTATATTGATATGGGGATTCCAGAAACGGCAACGGTTGAGGAGGTCGTGCTATCTCACAGACGTAGAAGACACCGTAACTCTCTCTTTTTTTTTTTTTTTTCGAAAGAATAAAAATTTTATAACTCTCTCTTTAATGAACTTGAGGAGATTATTGAAAAACAGAGACTGGAAAGTGTTCCAAACAAGAGAGATATTGCGCTATGGAAGCAGAAGGAAGATGTGTTCAAACCGAAATTCAATGCGAAACACACTTGGAATCAAGTTCGACAAGTACAACAAAAGCAACAGTGGTCAAAGTGTATTTGGTACTCCTTTGTTACCCCTAAATACACCTTTGTCACCTGGCTTGCATATCAAAATCGTCTGTCTACAGCCGATAGAATACAAACTTGGAATCAGAATCAGAACCTCCAATGTTGTCTCTGCAATCAGGACTCAGAAACTCGAAATCATTTCTTCTTCATTTGATCTTACTCTGCAGAGGTATGGGGAAACTTAACAAAGGGAATAATGAAGAATGAGTATAGTACTTGACATGGAACGACATCACTACTTACATTCTGAATGCTCCACTGAATCATATTGAAAATTTTATCAGTCCTCCAAGCTACCGTATACGGTCTTTGGAGAGAACGTAATCTGAGAAAACACGGTGAGAAGCCATCGCCCCCCTCACGTCTGATCAAATTCATTGATAAGGTGGTTCGAAACAGGCTGAGTACAGCCAGGGCAGCAGGGGAGAAGAGACTTGAGGAGAGCCTTATCTTTTGGTTTAGTGTCCGACCTTAATTCATTTACTATAGCCTCTCGTGTTCTTTGAACTACCGAAGCAAAAGTAGTAGCATGTATTTGTAAAAAATACTTTTTTTTTGTTTGAATTTAACAATCTTTCTAAAAAAAAGAAAATTGTGTCGACAATTCATTTACACAAAAGAAAATAATTTTTAAAATTAAGAGTATCTAAAAGTGAGGTTTACTTTGACTTCCGCGATAGATAGGGGACTGAATTTATAAATGAGACGACGAAATTATTAGTCAAGCAAGATGACTTCGCCTGATTTTCTTCAATTAATTGCTTTAGAAATTGTATTCAACGGAACTGTAATGTCGTTATTTTCCAATAAAAATACACATTAATAGTACAAGGATCTATCAAATGCGTAAGTTGGAGGTGTAAAATAAATAGTGACTTAGATTGATACCAATCTCACAACTATTCTCCACACCCTGAAGGAGTATTTTACATTATCTGCTTGGCCAATGCTGTATATTATCATATTTACTCGGTCCAATAATGTACGTAAATACTACTACTGTTCAATTTATTATTTATGACAAAATAAAAAACCCCATGTTTTAATATTATTATTTTCCAAAAACCTTTTAAAATTTAATCAATAATATAACCAGGATTTGTAATATAAATATGTTATTCTTTTTCCTTAACAACATGAATATGTTGATCGAATTGAAATTTGGGTAGCACAATGGTTTCGTTTTATAATATTTTTTTAGAAAAAAATCACTATCTGTATATTGTTTTTATATTTTTTTATCTTATGTGAATTAATTAGTCTCTTAAGATGGGATTTAAAAAATTTCTTAGAAATATACTTTTTAGTTTTGTCTAAAATCAAACATGGGACCAAATTGTGGAGCTCTACCAAGTTTCCATGACATCAGTCGATTATCGTCCTTGTTCTTATCGATCTTTTTTTCATTTATATTTTGCAACTGCCAATTTACTGGCTGATTCTCTAGCTAATAAGCTAAGCCATTTTTGTAAGCTTTTTCCTCTAAGAAAGCAGTTTGAAACGGTCAATTAATGAAACTGAAAACGTTCTTTTTGTCAAGTTGTAATATTAAAAGGACGCAACTGAATTATTGCATGCAATAAAATAACATGGAAGAATTTTCCAAATGATGGAAAGAATTATTGAAACTTTCTTTTGGAAACATAATATGAAAAGTACTTTCATTATAAAAAACTGAAAATACTATATACGTGATATATAATCTGTGTTTTGGTCACACAAGGCTAGTCATAATTTTCGACTCCGTTTCTTCCAAAAGGCTTCCTCCTCTGTATAAGCTTTTCTTAATGTACCATTAATTGAGGAGATGAGATCTTGATCATTTAATGTGCTCGACATTGCCTCTTCTAGTTGCTCTCTTAGTAGACTTATTTCTTTTGGCTGTTAAGTTGTTGTTCTTTGTGCCACTTGATCATAGCTGTCCTGCATTTGGAGATTTTCTGGTTTATCAAGGTTTTAACTTCTGTATTAGAGCATCATTATCAGCAACTTCTTATCATATGTCTTAAGAATAAAAAATTAGAAAGTGATGAAAAGGAAGAAAGAGAAATAAGAATCATTTCTAAAACTGGATACAGAAAAACATTTTTTCAACAAAAAGTCTCCATATATCTTGATGTGTTTTAATTTAAGTGGTTCATTTTTTCTTATTTTATTAAATAATTAACTTTTAATAATATTATACGTAAGAAATCTGTTTGCACAATCTGACCGATAATGATGGTCTTATCTTCTTCATTATGCATGCTAGATTTTTTTTAATATTTTAGGTATAAAAATAAACCAGTTCAGTTTTTTTTTTTGTGTTTTTATTTGGATGTTTGTAATAAGTAAATTATTATTATAATTATTCAAAAATTATTTGCATGTTCATGATTTATATCAGTTTATCAAATTTTAATTTATCTTTGTTTATATGTTATAATGGTTATCCGATTTTTATTTTTATTTTTTCGTAAAATTTTGACTCTATTTTATTCAAACTCAAATAGTTAAATATTTTAATACGGACCAAACTTGCTTCTTTATATGGAGATTTTTGACAAAAATTATTTTTTTTTCTAAAATTCAAAAATCTTGTAATACCCAAAATAAGAATGGGGAAAGAATTTATATTCTATCAATTTTATCAATCTTTTATGGTGTAATTGGATTTTGACAGTCTTGACCATAATTTACTGTGAAAATGACAGTATTCATGCTAAATATGATTTCATATTTTTATATAAGTAAAAACGAATCATAATTTACATTTTTTCATATGTTAAACTTGAGTCGTTGTAATAAATAATTTTTAGTTTATGAGTTATAACAGTTATCATATTTTAGATTTTATTTAGTATCATAAACTTATGTGATTAAATTTCATTCATATGTTAAAATTGAATATAATTTAGTGAAACATATTACGGCCAAATATTACCAGAATTAAAAAATCTAATACTTAGCAAATATACGAATGTGACCTTTCTTAATTATACATTTTTCTGAGGAATTGAATATTTAACTGCCTGAGTTGTTTCAGCTGGACAAGGGTAATCACAAATACACCGATCATCGACGCAGTGGCCCTCCGTTTTCCCAAACCTCCCGAACAATATATCACAATCTATAATGCAGTCTAAAAGGTTCTTGTAGCACCTCCCAACATTTGCAACGCATGCACCAGTACTATTGTCAACTATATCCAACACAAACCATTTTCATATTAAGATAACAACATAATTACTATACAAAAACTTAAGAAAAAGAATATCTTAGTAATTTTTTTTTATAAAAAGTTTTATACCTGAGGCCATCATAACAAGGAAGATGATAGGTACAACAAGAGAAGCATATTTTGCCATTTTTTAATATCTTCTTGTTTATCGAGATACTTATTAAAAAAATTTTAGTTATAGAAAAAAAAAGATAAGAAATGCGAATTTATAGAAGAGTTATCTCATTAACAATATTTTCAAAATATTTTTTTATACCTGGTCAATATGTCATTATTATATCTAATAAATTTAATGGATGATTAGTTGAATTGTACCTGTAAATTATATCTGTAGAATTTGGTATGTAAAAATATTTGCTATAAATGTATCTTATGTAGGTGTAAATAGCTGTTCAAAAAAAATGTAGGTGTGAATAATAAATAAGTAAAATAATATAAAATATCCATAAAGCCATATATTTTTCTTCACAACCTTAAAAATAAAGTTTTAGTAAATACAGTTTTTACAGCTATATTTTTACTTGTATGAAATATAATTTTAAAAATTAATATCAAGTATGATTGATAATTTTAAAAGTTGTAGATGATAATTATTGCTCTATATAGTTCACACAGTCCAACCAGTCCAACCAATCATGTTTACCTATTAGTTTTATACATTCAAATCAAACAGTTTCGTAAATATCATTTTGCACTTCAATCAACTCAGTTTTCAACTATTCTTCATCTTAATTATGAAAATAAATTGTAATATCTTATAAATTATAAGGCGTAACCAATCATTATCGAATATATATATGGCCAACACATGTCTTTATTACCATTAATCAGTTTTAAATGTTTAGGCAATAGTTTGAATAAAATATATACAGTCTCGGCAAGTAAACGATATTGTAAAAACTACAGCGAATTGTAACCTCAAATTTCACATCTGAGAAATTGGAAATTTTCTGTAAAAGCTAACTAAATCTCTTCTTGACCAGAAAAATATATAAATAAAAGATCTATTTTTATGGATGCTGCATCTAGAAAAAAATCTGGATGAAGCTGCTATAATCAACCAAGGGGAATATAGGAAAATAATTTTTTAGTTAGAAATAATAATTTTATTCAAATAATATGAGATCCAGTTTTCTGTAGAAGCTAACTAAATCTCCTCTTGACCAGAAAAATAAATAAATAAAAGGTCCAGTTTTATGGATGCTACATATAGAAAACAATCTGGATGAAACTGCTATAATCAACAAAGGGGAATATAGGAATATCAAATTTTAGTTAAAAAATAATAATTTTTTTTTCAAATAATATAAGGTAATATATCTTCACAATACAAAATGTTATATGTTAACTTTTATTTTGATTTAGGTGAATATTCGCACATTCTCGCAGTTTTTTTGCAGAAATTTTTATTATTTATTTTTGGATTATACAGAGATATCCAGGGACCCATTAAGTCCATACTAGACACATGTTTGCAGTTTACATTATCGGTCCATTTGTTGGTCTCCTGTTTCCGGCGATGCCGAAATACTAATTCCTCAGTGGCTAGCGAGATTTGAAATTTTTATTATTACAATGTTTTAAATTTGTGTTTCTAATTTGATATTATTATGTTTATATTTGATTTTTCCTTGTCATACATTAAATATTTCTATACTTTTATCATTAATTAAAAACAAAATAATACATAAAACTTAAAAAAATTTAATTCTATTCTATTTTAGTTTTTTTTGGAAATAAAATTTAAAGACGAATGAAACAGTAAGAATTAAAAAAACTATTGTAGTTACATATAATGAGAAAATAACACATGGTCGAGACTGAAATTTCAAAGAAAATTTAGTTTTCTAGTCCATGACTGTAACTATTCGTCGAGTTCTTTAGCTTGGAGGCTGATCGAAATGGCCATTTGATTGAAATGACCATATACTTTAATCAAAGTTTTTGAATATTTAACCAGAAGAGTTGTGTTGTTATTATATCAAAAACTTTTGACAACTAGTAACGGTAATAGAAATAGAAAATCATAATTCATTTTGTTTAACAACTGAACGATAATGGAATGGATAACCATAACTACATCTATACACGTGTGCTGATCACTATAAGCAACTCACAATATTGTTTAAATGAGATACAAACCAAGATTATCTTTCTCTGTTTTTTCAAAGTGTGACAAAACAGAACAGTGTTCTAACCTGAAAGTTCGAACCATAAAATGAGTATGAAAGGAACTAAGGAACCATAATATGAATATCGATTGGGTGAGAAATTAATATCCAGCATAGAGGAGTGATGTTTGATCGATAGTGCATATGATATGGATGATTTCTAGCATTTCCATCTTTGTCTTTTCTTGATCTTCTGTTAGCGAAGCATAATCTGTATTGGTTGGGTAGGAAATCTGTTCATCTGTTTTCATTCATCTGTTTCCAGCACATCCAGATAAAACGTTAATCCCCTGAAATGTTGAATAAAAGCAGCACGAAAATCCGCATTTTTAGGGTTTTTTTTACTTGAATAAATTCCTTATATCCCGTGTTTTCAGCCTCATCAGTACGTGAAGACCCGGTTTCAGATCCTCGATTTTAGGAATGTTGTAAGATATTGTTTTTGATTGATGTGGACAAAACAGCCTGAAAAAGTGCTAATATCCTGGGATTTTTTGATGCATTTTGATGAATCAGTGGAGCTTCGAAAGATTGAGGGTTTGATATTCATGTTATGGTCCCTTTTTTTCTATCTTTGTTATTTTTTTGTATCCTGGAGATTCAGGTGCTTGGTTTCTTTGAGATTCTCTCTCTGTTATTTATAAGAGGCCATAATTATTCTTAATCAAAAGACTTATCGTTTAGAAGCGATACTGAGATCTCCTTTAGATAAACATTATAAAAACGTTTTACACATCGATTTGTTAGATCTTGTGGAGTTAAAACCCCCATATCATGAACTGAGTTATCTCAAGTTTATACCTACATTTCTAAAAATATATAGTCTGAACTCCTGGTTATTGACAATATCTTCACAAAACAAAGGATTATGGAAAATAAGTCCCGACTGCCACTATTAGTGAGCCCTCATGTCCATGGGCTGACCCACCCCTGGCCGACGGTCGGTGAGTTAGTCGGGAGGTTTAAAATTCATGATATATTAACCATGCAATCACCACATGACTGTTCCCTATGTTTTGGCCTCACTCACACGGTAACGCAAATGACTTCCCGGTAGGTCACTCATCATTTGACTACTCAAGCTCAAGCACGCTTAACCCTAGAATTCTCTTTGGATGTGCAACCGAAAATATAAGTGAACTTTGGTGACATAGGTAGCCAAATCAATTCTTTTAACCTCTTAACATAAATTTCCATATACTAGAAATCGGGATGTTACAATTCAACCCACTGAAACGCGTAACATCCTCGTTGCGAACCCAACCAATTCTTAACCGCCTCCCAAGGCCTCCCAGGTCAGCACTGGGGCTGCAAATCGACTCTGATACCACTTATAACGCCTCGACCGCCCCTACCAGTGAGCCCCATGTCCTCTATCTGACGGTTGGTGCGTAATTGTAACCCCCGTCTCATCCTTACTCGAGAACGACGTGCCACGAACGAGAACTTTCAAGATAACTCAAAATAAATATACCTCCATTTTATTAAATAATAACTCAATAAAATCCAATAATCTAATAAATCGATAAAGTAATAAACCAATGTTCTCAAATTAATGTAACGA
>KE154300.1:4132-16336 GCA_000411075.1 Sisymbrium irio | reverse complement strand
ATATATATATATATATATATATATATATAACATTACCATTTAATTTGCACAATCAATTGGGTTTAATCATCTATAAATATATTACTAAGTTCAATTAACAAGAAAGACTAAATAGACTTGATCAGAGAAACGAATTACATTTAATACTAAATTCCCTATCAGGAATTCTAAACTAGTACGGAGTTTTGCGGAATAACCCCACCTTAGAAAACAGATGAATACTGCAAACTCTGAACTTCAACTGCTCAAACAGATGCTAAATCTGAAATCAATACAAAATCGAGTGAGAACGGCCTTCAAACAACGAAAAACGGATATCCAGTCATCTGGTCAAAGTTAACGAAAAATCAACGGTCAACAGTTAACAGTAAAAGGTCAACGGTCAAACCAGACCCAACAGAACCTGATAACCCGACCCAACCGACCCATAAACCCGATACCTGACCCGATTACTAAACCGAACCGATTTAAATCAAACCAAAATCAATTAACTAAACCGTATCCAATTGAACTAAACCGATTAGTCAATGGTCCACAAAGTCACTGGTCAACTGCTTACCGGCGATTTACCGACGAGGGTGGCGACGGCGCAGACGGCAGTGACGGTGGCGAGGGTGGAGATGACAATGGTGGTGGTGCGTGAAATCTACTGGCGGTGCTTCATGGCTCTGATGTGGCTGATCTTGGTGTCAGTGGATGCGTCTCGTCGTGCTGAATCCAATGGTGGTCTTAAATCCATAAAAATCCACACAGTTAGAAAGGTATTATTAAAATATTGAACAATCTGGAAGAAAACAATCTGAAAACAGTTTCCGGATGTTACATTCGACACAAACCGGCGGTAGAACGGTCGATCTCACTGATGACGGTGGCAAAACGGCAAGATTACTTTCCGGCGGCTTGATTTCTGCAGAGTTTTGGTGTTTTAGGGTTTGTGGCACAAAAAGACAAAAAGAGAGGCTATTTAAAAGAGAGAGAGACTAGGGTTATTTGTCACCTCCTCTTGGGCCTTGCTGGGTATGCGGATCTGGGCCATTACAATTATCCCCCATTAAAAAGGAATTCGTCCCTGAATTCAAGTCTTAGCCTGACTGACTAATCTGAACCTCAAAAAGCTTTGGATAATCAACCCTCATTGACCCTCGGCCTCCCAAGTCTTTTCCAGGATTCCGTCCCTTTTCCAACAAACTCTGTCTATTGGAGTTCTTTTCCCCTAAACTTCCTTTTCCTGAGTCTCAAGGATTGCCACTGATTGGCTCGGTGCAGACAAATTTTTACGGATGTTACTCGGTGGCTGCTGAAGAATCAACTCTGGTTTCTAACAACTTTCCTCAACACGGACACATGAAACACATCATTATAGAACGGTCGATATCAGTAGATCTACAACGATAAAGCCAAACGATAATCCACTGACCCAATCCACTTAACAATAGGATACAGTCCCATATACCTTGACTTAAGATTTTTTAGCTTCCAAGGTTACCTTCGACACAAACCGGTAATAGAACGGTCGATATCAGTAGATCTCACTGATGACTGCGGCAAAACGGCGATATTACTTTCCGGCAGCTTGATTTCTACAAAGTTTTGGTGTTTTAGGGTTTGTGGTACGAAAAAATAAAAAGGGAGACTATTTAAAAGGGAGAGATCAGGGTTATTTGTCATCTCCTCTTAGGCCTTTTTGAACCTGCGGATTTGAACTATTACATAAATACAATACCTATAAATATAGAAAATATTTTTTTAAAGTTACAATGAATAGAAAATATAATAAAAAGTCACAACTCATTAAAAATATGAAAAAATATTATCAGAGTCATGTCAACCATGGTTTTTAATTAAGTTACACACTTCTCTAAATGCAGCGGACATGTTCATGAAAGGTGCTGAAAACAAGCTCGATGTGTATCTGAGAATTCTCTGTCCTATCAATTGGGCCATTGTTAATCATATGAAGAACAAAAGAGAAGATGATATTGGGCCAAGGAATTGTCTCAGGTTCTTGTGTAATCTGCAAAAGACGATCACATTATGTGGTAAACTTGTATTCTTATATTTATAGTTAAAGTTAAAGGAGAGAGTTCCCTTCCAGAGTTATAGGTAACAATTTACGGTGTTTACTATTTTAATACATAATTTTACATATTCAAGTTGCAGAGAGGTGTACTTCAAAAACAGAAATACAAGATTTTGATCATCGGAAAACAATTTGTCTCAAAATTAAAATTGTTTATTTTCTAAATCAGTATCAACATAACTTATTAAAGCTTATAATTCCAACTCTGCTGCTATCTTTATCTTTTACATTATGACCCAGTTCCTTTCTTAGAATTTTTTTATCTAATAATCCAAATATTTTAAATATTTTGAAAACTAACCTTATAGATATTTTAGATACTAAAATCAACATAATATTCTGAAAAAATCAAAAAAAATAACACCAATTCCAAATATTAAATTTTCCACCAAAAAAATAATTTAAATGGTTTTGCAAATTATTATGTATGAAATATCAATTATTACATATATGAAGTAAAAAATTGTTCAAAAACATAGTTATAGTTATAGACAATTTACTTTATGAAGGAATAAAACATATTTATATTTATAATTGTGATGTGCATATAGTGATATATCTATATATATATATATAAACATATGTAATATACAATATATATTTTTTAGAATATGTAGTTTAAGATATATCTTGGATTAAAAAAATGTTTCAAAAAACTAAATAGTTTTTGTAATTTTAAAATTTCAAGATGATGATGACATTTTGATTTTATTTAATTAGAAAGTTAGTTTTCAAAGTTTTGAAAATATATTGTTAGTTTTCAAAATACATAAAAAATTTAGAATATTAAACCAACTCTCTCTTCGTTTTAAATATTTTTTCTATTTATTTAGACGCATTTTAGAAAATATCAAAAACTCTTAATTTTATATTTGGTATACACATAAATAATGATTTTCTATTAATCAAATTATTTGATAAACTATATTTGACCTCGGTTTGGATCTTAGATGAAAATGTGATGGCTGACTTTTGTTGATTGATCTTTTGTCCTGATGTTGTCTCGTACCTATTCATAATTTGTAGGAATTTCTCACAGCTGTCATGCTCGGATTACCATCGTATCATCAGTAATAAGAGATGGTTGATTCGAAGCAATGACTTTGCGACTCTGATACCTTGGAGTGAACCATCTTCTTTGGCTTTCAAGCATAAAAGAGAGAGGGCATCGCTACAGAGAATGAATTTAAAGGGTGATAATGGGTCTCCTTAACGAATGCCTCGAGATGGAATCACATGTCCCTTAATCAGGTAGGTGTAGCTAACTGTACTTATACATTGCATTATCCAATTTATCCATTGATTGTTGAAGCCGAGTTTCCTAATTACAAGATCAATGAATTCCATTCCAACCTATCGTAGGTCTTTGTCATATCAGTTTGACAGTCATAAAATATCTTTTCCATGCACCGGATGTCTTTAGATGATGCAGTATGTCGTGCAGCCGTGCGTGATAAGGACATTATCCCAGATTTCTCTATTTGGGACAAAAACTGATTGGTTATCCACAATGATACCTTCAATGACTGGTCTGAGCCGCAGGGTAAGAACTTTGGCAATGACTTGTGGTACACACTGCATAAAGCAATTGGCATGTAGCCGGAAACCTTTTTGGGTTAAGTATTTTTGGGATGAGTCTTACATGCATTTTGTTGATATTCGTAGGTAGGAGGCCTGAGGAGAAGAAGGTTTGGATTTCCTCCGTCTTTTTAGGTTCCATTATTTTCCAATTGGATTGGAAAAAAACATGGAGAGAAGCCGCTTGGACCCAGAGCCTACCCTGGATATATTGAAGACATAGCGGACCTGATTTCTTCTGCTGACAGTATGGTGGTGAGTTTGGAATATTTTTTTTGTAGTGATGCAAGGGAAGATGGCTTCTTCAACTATTTATGTTCTACCACCCAATTGAGAGGTAAAAAGGTTATGGTAGTATTGAGTAATCAGCTCAGTGATTTTGTAATCCTCTAAAACTGCTTGATCACGTAGGTTTTTTAACACCGAGAATTTATTGATAGCTAGTCTCCTTCTCGTTATGGTGTGGACGAATCCCGTGTTTTCCTAGGGTTAGTCATAATTGTCGACTCCTTTATTTCTAAAAGGCTTCCTCCTCTGTATAAGCTTTTCTTAGCTTACCATTAATTCAGGAAATGAGATATTGATCATTTACTGTGCTCGACATTGCTTCTTCAAGTTGGTCTCTTAGTAGACTTATCTGTTTTTTGCTGTTAAGTTGTTCTTTGTGCCACTTGATAATAGTTGTCCTGCAGTTGGAAATGTGCAATTTATTATGGTAACCTTGTTGTTCAGGTATTGGCTATTAAGGTTTTATCCTTTGCATTATGCATGCTACTTTTTTTTGATATTTGTTATAAATAAAATCGGTTCGGTTTTTTTGTGTGTTTTAACTTGGGTGGTTGTAATAAGTAAAATATTATTATAATTATTCAAAGGCTATTTTGCATGTTCAAGATTTATATTAGTTTACCGAATTTTTTTTTCTTTGTTTATATGTTATAATTGTTATCAGATTTTAGTTTTTATTTTGTTCTGTAAAATTTTGATTATATTTCATTCACATTCAAATAAATAATATTTTTAATACTGACCAAACTTGATTTATATATGGATATTGTTAACAAAAAATTAGTTTTTACAAAAATTCAAAAATCTTTTAATACGCAAAATAATAATAAGAATTTTTTGTATGTTCTATCAATTTTATCAAAAGTGTTTGTGGTGGAGTTGGATGTTGACAGTCTTGACTATAATTTACTGTGAAAATGCAAGTATCCATGCTAAATTCATTTTAATATTTTTGGTATAAGTAAAACGGATTCATAATTTATTTTTTCAGGTGTTTAACTTGAGTCATTTTAATAAATAAATTATTATTATGATTATTCAAAAGCTACTATGTATCTTCTTGGTTTATATCAGTTTTTCGATCTTTAGGTAATTTTTGTTTATGAGTTAAAACAGTTATCAGATTTTAGATTTTATTTAGTATCATAAACTTATGTGATTAGATTTTATTCATATGTTAAAATTGAATATAATTTAGTGAAACATATTTTGGTCAAATATTACGAGAACCAATGAATCAATGCACTTAATGCTTAAAAAATAAACGAATTTTGACATTTCATTAATTATACATTCTTCTGACGAATGAATATTTAACTGCCTCTGTTGTATCATCTGGACAAAGGTAAACAGAAATACACTGTTCAACATCACCTCCTTGGTCGCAGTGACCAGCCGTTCTCCCAAACCTCCCAAAAAATATCTTGCAATCTGTAGAGCAGTCGTTCACGTCGGTCTTGAACCTCCCAATCTATGCACGGCATCCAATACTATTCTATACTATATCCAACACAAACCATTTTTATATTTAGATAACAACATAATTACAATACAAAAACTTAAGAGAAAGAAAATCTTTGTAAATTTGATGTTTATGTTTTGAAATTTTTATACCTAAGGATAAACATAACAAGAAAAATGATAGATGCAACAAGGGAAGCATATTTTGTAATTTTTTATATCTTTTTTCTCTCGAGATACTGATTAAAATGTTTGGTTATAGAAAAAACAAAAAGAGAAATGTGAATTTATAGAATAGCCATCTCATTATCAATATATGTCCAAATATTTCTTTGTTATACCTGGTCAATATGACATTATTATGACCATTCGGAGAACCTACATTGTGAGCGTCCGCGACCAGGAAAAAAAAAATCAAAATAACAATATGAGAGAAAGAAGTACACTACAAGAAGGAAGGTTACTTCCCACTAAATTTCCCACCGAAATTTACATGGGAACTACTAGCAACAATTTTCCCAAAAATTTATGACACAATTTGAAAGTGGTGGGAAAACCATGGGAAATAGCCCACAACAAAATTGGCTGGAATTCGGTCGAAAAGCTGTGGGAAGTTATCGACGGGAAACAACACATGGGATTTCAGTGGGGAATTCTCGACTGTTAACCTACAAATAACATCTCTGTAGGAAAGCAGTGAGAAAACTGTTGAGAAATTGTCACAGTCAGCTTTTGTCGGAATTAAATCAGGTCTTTCCCACAATTTCCCCACAGATATTTCGAACGGTAAAATTCTAAAATGGCTATTATATTTTTGGGAAATTAATTTGGAAATCTGTCAGTAATTTCCCACTGATTTCGTACAGAAAATTCAAACAGCTATATAACGGTTGGACTGTAAATGGCTATAATATTTGGTGGGAAAATGGTGGCATGTAACGGGTGGATTGGAAACGGCTATAATATTTGGTGGGAAAATGGTGGGAAATCCGAGGGAAAATTTCTGACCTTTGGTGTATATATAAGTCATGTATATCATAACAATTATCTCATAAACACTTTCAATAGCACACTAAACGCATATAAAAAAATCAAATATTTTCAAAATTTTCATGTCTTCAAGTGATCACAATTTTCGAGCATGGATGTACAAAAATCGGTGGGATTCAAGTACTGGATTACTAACAAAGGAGTTTGGAAAAGGACTCAAGAAATTCATGCAATTTCCACACAACAAGAAAGATGCATCCAAACGGGTAGGATATTATGTCATTGTCGTACTTGTGATAACTATAAATTTCTTTAAGTAGATAAAGTGTGGAAACACTTGTATCAACAAGGTTTTAGAGCGAATTACAAGGTTTGGTATTATCATGGAGAAGTTGAATAAGAGAATGTAGCTAGTACTAGCGACTATTTTGTTGAGAGGTTAGAAGAAACTATACCGCTAGTAGAAAATATAAGTGAAGATTATAAAAACAGATATTAATTTAAGTGTCGATACATGATACATGGGCGGATTTGATCAAAGATCTTTTGCCAGATGAAAATTTGGCTCCAGGTTCCTATCATGAGATAGAGAAGCTTGTTTCTGGGTTTGGTTTGTCATATCACATGATTGATGATTTACTGGAAAGAAGATGCAAATTTTGTGGAATGCAAATTTTATCGCAAACCTCGGTTTCAAGTAACTGGTGGAAGAGTTCGAGTTCCGTTTAAGCGTATGTGCTATTTTCCGTTGACTGATAGATTGAAAAGGTTATATCAATCTGAGCGCACGGCGGATCCTATGAGATGGCATGCAGAGCATTCAAACGATGGACAAATTGCGCATCCTTCAGCCGCAGAAGCATGGAAGCATTTCCAGTCAATCTACGAAGATTTTGCAAGGGAACCAAGAAACGTCTACCTTGGGTTATGAACAGATGGTTTTAGTCCCTTTGGAATGAATGAGAGAAAATATTCTTTGTAGCCAGTCATTCTCACACCTTATAATTTGCCTCCATCGTTGTGTATGAAACGAGAATTTTCTATTTCTCACTATACTTGTTCCGGGTCCTGAACATCGTAAGTGCTCTCTTGATGTGTTCCTACATCCTTTGATTCATGAGTTGCAAGAGTTATGGCACCATGGTGTATAAGCCTTCAATATTTCATGCAAACATAATTTTCGGATGAGAGCCGTCCTTATGTGGACTATAAATTATTTTCCAGCATATGGAATGCTATCGGGACGGAGTACACATGGCAAGTTAGCATGTCCTTATTTTCAAGATAGTACTGATGATTTCCAGTTGAAGCATGGACGAAAGACGTGTTGGTTTGATTGTCATCGATGTTTTTTACCATGTTCACATCCGTACCGCGGGACCAAAACTGCATTTAAGACAAACAATGTTTTTCGTGAGTCCCCACCGCTTCAGTTAGATGGTGTATCTATTTTGACACAACTGAGAGATTTTGGGGCAGAGAGGACAGTAGATTGTGGGGGTAGTGGGCACTATCCAGTTCAAAGATTTGGCGAATTCCACAACTTGTATAAAAAGAGTATTTTTTGGGACTTGCCATTTTGGAAGGGTCATCTATTGAGACATAATCTAGATGTTATGCACATTGAGAATAATTTATTTGACAATATAGTGAATATTATCGTTAATGTCCAAGGAAAGACAAAAGATAATATGAAGTACCGAGAAGAGCTTCATATCATGGCAAATGCCAAGGGTCCAATCCCAATTTTTTGATTGGATGCAGCTGCAAACGAAGAGTTTTTCCAGTAGATTATTCATTCTGTTATTATTATTATTATTGTTGTTATTTTTTAATCAGATTATAACTATTATTTTTGAACCCATAAATTATGAAGCCCATTTATTAGACATAAACCCATTAATCAAAATCCATTTTTTCATGACTCAATTTTAAACTTTAACCTAATTTTAAACTAGGCATGTTTTGCATAAACAAGATGATACTGCAAAAAATTAGTATCAGATTCAGCTAAATGCTTCGATTGATGCTTATAGATACTTATTGCAACAAGGATTGCCTTTTCATGGCCATGATGAGACGGAAACATCTAATAAAGGAAATTTTGTGGAGCTACTTAAATACACTGCTGAACAGAATGAAGTTGTGAGTAAGGTTGTTTTAGAGAATGCTCCTGGAAATAATCAGATGGTGTCTTCAATGATTCAAAAAGATATTGTGCATTGTTTTTCTGAAGAACTAGTCAAATCTGTTATTGAAGAAATGGATCATGATGTTTTTGGTTTTCTGGTAGATGAATCTGCAGATGTTTCTGATAAAGAACAGATGGCTGTAGTGTTCCGATTTGTTGATAAAAATGGGATAGTGAAAGAAAGATTCATAAGTATTATGCATGTCAGTGAGACATCTTCAGCAACTTTGAAATCTGCTATTGATTCTTTCTTTGCCAAGTATGGATTAAGCAATTAAAAAGTAAGAAGCCAAGGGTATGATGAAGCAAGTAATATGAAGGGTGAGTTTAAAGGGCTGAAAGCATTAATCTCGAAGGAAAACACATCAGCATATTATGTTCATTGTTTTGCTCATCAACTTCAGTTGGCTGTTGTGGCAGTTGCCAAAAAAACATTTTGGTGTTGGAGATTTTTTTGATATGATTTCTTTATTGTTGAGTGTGGTGGGAGCTTCATGCAAAAGAAAAGATCAGCTTCGAGAGGATCACATAGAAACTATTGAGAAATGAACAAATGATGGTGAATTCAAGACTGGAAAAAGGTTAAATCAAGAGGTTTATCTTAAATGACCAGGAAATACATGTTGGGGTTCTCACTATAGTACTTGGTTGCGTGTGATTGAGATGTTTTTTTCTTCTATCATCAAGGTGCTTTTGTCTGTTGAGAATGAAGGTGTAGACGATTCTAAAATACGACAAGCTCATGGTCTCCTTAGGTATTTTCAGAGCTTCAATAAATAAATAAAAAATCAAAACCAAAAAGATATTATAATATAAATATATAAATAATTTAATATTTGAATTAAATGAAAATGCTAAAAACATTTAAGAAAAAAAATAGTATAAATCAATTTTAAAGCAAAAAAGGTAATGAAAAATAAAATTATAAATGATTTGATAAGAAACAATTAATAAACTATCAGTCACATCCCCAAATATTTACGCAGTTACAATTAGTACTTTATCGTCGGCAAACGATGAAGACGAAAAGGCTTGATTTTGTTTCTGATTAAACTGTTATTGTTTTGAAGAAGAGAATGCCTGAGCGTTAGGCGGAAATAGCAGAGAGTGATTATGGCTCTCGCCGGCGGAAACCACTCTCTGACTTGGAGCAAATGTCAGATCCAATTGCCGGTTGTTAGGGCTAAGCACGACATAATCACGATTCGACATTGATCTGTAAGTTTTGACAACTCGCGAGTATTCCATTACAATTGTAGTGTCGATTTTGATTAATTTGAAATGATCCTAACCGAGCTAATTCAAATTTCCTTTAGCTAGCCCATTAAAGGCCCAAGTTTCTGGACGTGTACGTGTGTATTACATTTCTTTATATCGATGTCTCCATCTCCTTATTGCCCTAGCCGCAGTTTCAGAGAAGAAGAAAGAGAGAGGGAGAGAAGAAGGAGAATAAGAAGGAGAAGAAGAAGAGGGAGGCCTATATAAATATCACCTATGTGATCGCGGCTTAGAGTTTTAAGGAGGGGCTTCAAATCCTTTAGCTTTTTTGAAATTCTGTGGAGTGCAGTCGTGGAGCTAAAAAGCGGATCTGTGGTTTGCCAGTAAGAGTTAGTAGAGGTAGAAATCCCGATAAATCAGCAGTGTGATTTGTGAATTTAAACGGATATCTTGGTTTGAGATATTCTTCTCTTATCTTTATTCTGCATCTCTGATGATCAGAGCATCCACCCCCCTCAAAAACACAGTACGCCTGAGGAAATTTTTGAAACCACTCATTATTCATCAAAGTTCTGTCTAGTTTTTTACAAATCAGGCCTCCTCTCTTTTATTGCACCATGTCATTTTTGGACGTTGCTGTGCCATATCAAGGAGAGAACAGTGACGAACAGCATCTTGGAAGTCTCGCATTCCTACTGGAATTGCAGGATTAGTTTCATATCCCGAATGTTCCTCTATGTCCAAGATTTTATTGAATTCTCCAAGAACAAGCCACGGTTTCTTTCTGATCAGTGGGGAATCATGATGGTGCTTTATATCCTCCCAAAGTTCCTTCCTCTCCTCCATCCAATTCGAGGCGTACACAAAGGAGCAGAAAAATTCGTCTGCATAGTTCTCCAGCAGAACCGACATGTGATCATCTGACCACTTTTAAAGAATGGGGTTACTCTCACTGTTGGACCCCAAACCACCCAAATCCGGCCTTGTCGACCATACTTATAGTTTGAAAGTAAAGTCCAACCACGAAAAACAGAGGAGGCAATGTGTAGAGCTTTACTTTCTTTAACCTTAATTTCTAAAAGAGCACCAAATTGCAGAGAGCCATTTTTTACCCAATCGCGGATTACTTTATGCTTTGTTTTCTTATTAAGACCGTGAATGTTCCAGTAGAAGCCCGTCATTGGCGGTTGGTAGCAGAGTTCTTTTTATTCTTAGCTTGTGGAACTGATTCCAGTTGCTTCGGAACACTTGATTCTATGATATATTTGTGGTTGTCTTTAGAGCTTCGACGAAGATATTTTCGAGTTTGGATTGAGCTTATTGCATCATGTTGGTTTTGGCCAACAGAATGACGAAGTTCTCCTTCCTCTACCTCTGCAACGTTCTCCTCTCTTGTTTCCTCCAATTTCTCAGAGTTTCGTAGTTCCTCAGGTTGATTGCCATCCGTGTGAACATCCTCTGTGTCTAGAACTGAGAATCGAGACTATGATAGGATAGAGACTTCCCCATAGGCCAATCATTTCTTACTTGGGTCAGGACTAAGTCCGGATTTCGCTGGAGATACTTGAGCCCATGATTTTTCCTCCTTGCTGTTTTCAACTACCTCTTATGTAGCTCTACATTCAGTATCCGATTTAGCCTGTTGGGGCATTTTATCAGGGCCTGTTTTAGCATTTTCCATCGTTGGTTGCTCAGGTAAGAGACTGATAGGGACATCTTCTGTGGCATTCTTTTGAGTTATGCAATCCTTTGCTAGGTGACCCCATTTATTGCAAGTAGTACATTTCGATGGTAACCATGGATATGAAAATTCCACCGCCACTTCTTCTCCTTTGAGACTGAACTTCATTGTATGTGGTAGTTCCTTTGTTAAATCTGCTTTAATAAATTTTTTTGCCACCTTTACATTGAGACATTGAGCAGTTTCAGGATGAAGTCTGTCAGGAATTCCAATTGGACTTGATAGAAAACTGAGTCCCTTCCATGAGAACATTTTTTCGGAACATTCTTGATGTGTATCCATAGAGGTACTGTTTTTACTTCCGGTTGATTATCTTCCTCAAAAGGAGACCAGCTGACATCACCACCAGCACATCAGCGAAATTCCACATCCCTCTCCGTAGAACCCTACTTCGAGTTATGGAATCCTTAAAACCAAATTTCATGGTTGTTGCATTGATGGCAAACACATCAATCATCTGTGTGTTGGGGTCAAAATCCACATTTCCGGAATTAACGGCTAAAATGTTTAAATATCAGAAAAGTTTCTATATTTGAATATTTTCGAGAAAAAGAACGGTATTCGGAAAATAATTTGACTAAAACTATTTTATCGAAGAAGTTACGGAAAAGTTTCGCTTTCGTATGTTTTCCCAATAAAACGCGATAAAACCGAACT
>KE154299.1:1343-11771 GCA_000411075.1 Sisymbrium irio | reverse complement strand
TCTGGAGATATAGATGCGTCCCGTCGAGGTCTGATAGCACAAGTATGCACTTTGGGTAGTGGAATATCCAAAGAACACACACTGTGTAGATCGGTCTTCCAGCTTGTGGTGATTGTATGGTTTGAGCCAAGGAAAGCAGGCGCAGCCAAAAATTCTGAGTTTATCATAGTTTGGCGATTTACCAAACAACTTCTGATATGGTGATTGCATCGAGAGAATGGGTGTTGGGAGTCGATTTATCAGGTACACGGCGGCAGCAAAAGCATATGGCCATAATGTCTTTGGTATGGATGCTCGGGAGAGAAGAGCGAAACCAGTTTCAACCACATGGCGATGTTTTCTTTCAGAAAGGCCATTATGCTCCGGTGTATGCGGTGGAGAAGTAAAGTGGGAGATTCCATGCATCTGAAAGTATGGTCTTAGGGCCACAAATTCTCCACCATTGTCAGAATAAAAGGTACCAATCTTCATTTGAAAGTAATTTTCTACCAGACTTTTGAAAACTATGAAGGTTTTTTTGACTTGGGATTTCTGTTTAAGAGGGTATAGCCATGTGTAACGAGTGAAATGATCGACTAGGATAAGGTAGTATTTGTAGTTATCTGAGGATAGAATAGGAGAGCTCCAAACATCAGAATAAAGGTATTGAAGAGGTCGTGTAGAGATAATTGTAGAGTGATTGAAAGGTAGTTTATGACTTTTATTGATTAAACAATCATTGCAAGACAGGAATTTTTGAGATGGTATAAAAACTGGTAGAGAAAAACTTGAGATAATAGTGTTTAAAATAGAAGAAGCTGGATGGCCCAAGCGAGCATGCCAAGAAGAGATAGTTGTCTTTGAACCAGGATTTGATGTTAAAGTTGCTGCATTGACATAGGGTGTTGTCGTTGGCCATTCATAGAGTTCACCTTTAGTTTTGCCGGAGATTAACTGGCCCCCCGTTCTCAGATCCTTCACCTGAAATGTTTTTGGGAAAAATTCCACAGATACTCCATTAGAATTACATAGTCGATAGACCGAGATAAGGTTTTTGCTAATATTGGGAACATATAGCACTTTATGGAGATCTAAAATACGAGAATTAATGGAGAGAATTGTGGAACCCGTGTTTTGAATAGGAATGGTGGAACCATCTGCGATCACAACATCATTTCCCCCATTATATGGTTGATGCATTGAGAGATTGTTGAGGTCAGAAGTGATGTGATGGGTCGCACCACTGTCCATCACCCATGGAGAAGCAACTGTGAGATTTGCACGTGGATTCCATGGCGTGAATGGGCTTGTGTTCATCGGTGGAGCCTGAAACATCTGAAGCTGAGGACATCGCTTTGCACTATGCCCTTGGATTCCACAGATCTGACAACGACCTAGATATGGTCTCGATCCTCTCTGATCTGTTCTGTTCTGCTGTGGTGATTGTTGCCATTGTTGTGGAGATGAGTTCGCCTGATTGTTGTTGTGCCGTGGACGGTATGAGTTGCGGAAGTTGGTGTTGTTGTTACGGTGTTGGACAGCATTAGCAGTGACATGACCTTGTGGGGGGGAAGAGCATCAGAAGAGGAGATAAGTTTCGCTTCATGATTCAGAAGACGTTCATGAATCTCGGTGATGGATGGTGGAACGTCTCTGCCTTCTATTTGATCTACGACAGACTGGTAGTCTTCTGGTAGGCCTTCAATGATGTAATCGATCTGATCTTCATGATCAATAGGTTTTCCAAGGATAGCCAATTGATCCAGTCGGGTGATGATTCCTTGAAGGTAAACATCAATTGTTTTGCTTTCCTTCTTCCAGTTTTTAAGTTGATTTCTCAACTGCTTAATATGACCACGACTTGGTTTGGCATAGGTCAATGCAAGCGTGTTCCAGACGTCAGCGGATGTGGTCGCACGTGAGACTAACGGCTGAAGAGGAAGAGATATGGCACCAATAAGAGCACTGTATATGAGTTTATCTTGGCGTTTCCATAAAGTAAACTCAGGACTGACTGTGATTTGGTTGTCAACAGTGACTATGGGTGCAGGTACGGCAGTGGATCCATCAAGATGTCCTGCAAGGGCGTAGCCATCGAGGAGCGCATGGATCTGAAGGTTCCACATTAGGTAGTTTGTTGTTGTGAGCTTTGAAACATTCGACATGTTGATCGTGAGGAGGGTTTGAGTGTTGTTGCTGATAGCGTCAGTGACGATGGGAGACGTATTGTCGGAAGAACTCATGATGAGTTTTGGTATAAGAAAGAAAAAGAGAAAAATTTAAAGATCTATGACTCTTGATACCATGTAAAGTATTTATTGAATGTATCTCTTACAATAGACAATGCGAGAATATATACAAGTAGTGAATTAGGGTATCATATTCAGAGTTAATGACAATATATTATATATCCTAATTAGATCAATCACGAGAATAGATCATTGATATGATTTAATACTAATGTATCCTCAACAAACTAGAACCAGAGTTTGTGGAGCACGCAATTATACCAAGAACAACCTTTTTCCATACTCTTTGCATCTTTACCAACCAGTAATCTGTACTTTAAACTGCTTTGCAGGTACTGTGACTAATAATTGTGCAACGGCTATTATAAACCATTACTAATATTAATAACTAGTAAAATCATACTTAGTTGATAAATTTTAACATTTTGTATTTCGTAAAATCATATTTCCCTCCGTAAACGTAACTATGTGATTAATACTTATCGATATAGTATGATAAAATAGCTGGATTCAGACGAATGTGTACTATTTATTGCTTTGGAAAAAAATAAAACTAATAATACAAAACCACTTAACAGGAAAACCAAATAACTATACAAAACCAAAAATAATGATGAGTGAAAAATGTAGATTATTTGTCTGGGTGGAGTTGTACGTTACTGAGTGGGGTTTGTGGGTCCAGTAAGTGGTGGGCTTCTCATTGGCCCACGCTTAAATTGGGATACATCTCTTTTCTCACATATATTATGAACTTTTTTATACTTTACAGATTTTACCTGATTATTGCCTATACATTTTGCTCTCATGACTCAACAACACACCAATTTTTATCTAGTGCCAACAAAGAAGATTGCTTCACAGTTCACAGTCTGCAAAAATAAATATTTTCATATAAATCTTGTCTTGTTAATGGGAGAATGGATTTTAAGGTTTTCTTTTTGAAAAAATAATTTTTAACGTATAAAAAGGGTAAAAGAAGAGGTCCATTCGAAGGTTTTGACGACATCTCGGCCTCCGAGGACACCAAAAAGTTACCAAAAACCTATAAAACGAATAATGTTTAATAATTAAAACTAAAATATACGAAAGAGTGAAGCTTGTTGCCAGCTAAAGTTTTCTCCCTGAGCTGTTTATTTGTTGGACCCACTTTTCCTTCTCCCTTACTTTTCCTGTTTCCTTGAATTTTGCCTTTCATTATGCTTAAAACATCGTTTAATCATCTCATCACTCGGCAACGCACACGCACTTATGTCTACTGTATATATTTGATCGTGAAAAGAAAGACAAAATCAAACCAAATGTCAATACCTCACTCACGTTATAGAAAGAAAACACTTCCATTATATCATTAATAGAATACACAAGTTGGTGCATTCTCTTCAATAATTAGGTGTTCGAATTCGATCCCACCCAAGTTTAATTCAGCATTCTATATTTATGCAAAATTTGCCTTATGATCGACTGTAATGGCGATGGCACCCATTTTCCTTATTTTGGTAGACGTTTTCATCTATTTTTCTTATACCAACATGTTTTCTTGATATATGAAGTGGATAAGTCCATATTTTATTTCCAACTAAATGACATGTTAACGTGGTGGACCCTCCACGAACTAGTTTTGTATCACCGTATCTGTATGTGTAAGTCTATATCCCCGATCATTTTCCTTAAGAAATTAAAAAATGTATCTACCATTTTTGGAATTTCCGACCTCCCATCTTTGTCCAAAACAACCTCTTTTGGATGCATATGTGATTTTATCGTTCCTTTGTATGAAATTAATGTAACGTTAAGTTTTGAAGGGGACGTTACTTACTTTTCTCAATATATATGCTTATTTATCTTTAAAAAATGTCGTAATCTACTTCACGCAGCGAATTAGATAATCAGGACATGAATTATTATTGGCATAGCAAGAGAGTTGACCCGGTGGGAAAATACAAAACACGAAACTTAAAAAATCTAAGTTTGACTAAAACTGAAAACAAAAAAATAATAATGGGACGGAAGATTTATACTTAGATCAACTTCTCGTGAAAAACACAATTACGTTTGGTAATGAAATTTAATCTGTTGGAGTTTGTTGTAACTATATTAAGTTTTGGTATTACTTGCAAGCTATGGTTTGCTTTGGACCTCTCTTATAGTTTCTTAATTAATCAACCAACACCCACCCACCCACCTTAGTTTATTTCAATAATATAAAATTATAATCAATAGTCTTTATTGAAAAGCTATATCCGCAAGCTGTAGTGTAGCATGATTTTATCATCCTCGTATAATTTGTTCGTTGAATAAAAAATGTCTATCATCATTCATCTTTTGATATCGGATGTGATTTGGCTTAAAACTTACCTACTTTATGTCATCTTTGAAAAAAGAAAGAAAAACACTCACGGATTAATGCTATACATAAATAAAAGGGGTATTAAAGTGTAAGTGATTAAAATGGCGAGGCCGAGGGGGAGTAAAGTGCAAAAGATTAGATTAAGGTGGAGGGGTTTATTGATTATTTACATTTATTTATTATTACTTCACTATTGCAGTTAGTGATTATAAACTGTAACAAAAAGGTTGCTTGCATGAGCGCCGCCTGGAGCTTTGACGCGACTCTTACTCACGCTCATTTGACTACACGCGCCTCCCATTTTTTTAAAGAAAAAACACCAAAGCGCGTGTAAAGGGAAAGAAAACTAAAAAAAAAAGTCATGAGGAAGGATGGTGACGTCGCTTAGTGAGATGGCTCTGCCACGGTTACGTACGTCTAAGCGCGTGTTTGGCCCATATCGTATAACCGACGTAATTAACTTATTATTTATCATTTATGTTATTACTTCTAGCAGTTTTCTTTTTTTAAATTTCATAGGTTACGTTAAATCGTTTTAACCTCGTATCGTGGAAAAGAGGTCGAATCCATCCATGTCGTATCCAATGCAGACCAATTGGACTTAAAGTTCCTGAGAGAAAAAAAACGAGCAGTTTATTTCGCAGAATCTGCCGTATTCTATGATTTACGTTTTACTCCTAATTAGATTTTGTTTTGTTGGTTTTTTTTTCTTTTTATCATTCAAAGGGTAAGCAAAAGAGAATTTAAAAAATTTGGGCTGAGCTAGAGTCATTATACATACTTTAAAGGTGCAAGTGAAGTGTAAGTATAAAGTAGTAATTACCATTTACGCGCTTAGTAGTTATATCCACTTTTACATTCTATAAGAGGATGATATCAATCATAGAATATATGTACATGCATGTATTTACGTACGAAGCAGAAATTTTTTAAATTTTTTTAAAAGAATTGCAATGCTCATATGGTAATAATATGCTCCTCACAATTACTTTTTAAAATAATATGGAATAATAGTACTCGGTCGAATACGAATCCTATAATTTAAATTTAATTAAGGAGGAAAAACAGCCACACTAATAATAATATTCTAACGTTGCAGATGGTTCAATATTAAAATTGAACGTAAAGTCTGGGTTTAATTTAAAAGTCGTGAAAGTTATATTCCTTTTGTATATTGTTATTACGGTGTTTCCGTTTTACATCCGCGTGGGACACGAAACCTTGGATACCCGTTAGATGCAATCCGAATCGTACGCATAAATGAATCCAACGGATAGGATTATCGTGAGGGAAAATAAGGATGCCACAGATGATTTGGCCACCTCCTTCGCCTGCAGATCCAGCGTGGAGCCAATCAGTAGGCCTGCTGTCAAACAATGTGACCCCTCCACAGGTTGTGTCAAACAATGTGGCACAGGTTGTTTGATTCCTGATTAGTAATTTGCAATTCATTTACCTTTTATTAACCAGAAAGTTAATGTGATAAAACTATCGAATCAGCTTCTCAAATCATCACACTATGTTGTAGTACATTGTTTTGTTTTACTGTGATACGTTTTTTTATTTTTTAAATGGTAAAATGTGATTGGAGATGGTATAAATCTTGTGCTTTGCTATGTGCCAAAATTTATTTGTCTTGTGGGTTATTCATAATTTTCATGTGATCTGTAAAAGCGTTTCGGTAATCTACTTTTTTATTTTGACGGAAAGAGTACGTTACATGCAGGAAAAGGGAACATTTAAATGTTTGTAGTTGACCACACACATACAAAAATTTTTTTTTTGAACATTGTTTGTAGTTAGTTCATTTGGTGGTGGATAGTGGATACTGGTACGACGATAGTATTGTGTTGTTTTTTATAAGGATAAACAAGCTGTGAAATTACATTAACTTGCGCAAATTGAAAAAAGGGCAGGGTTTCAACTACTTTACTAAACTTCTATACAGTTTATTTACTAATTTAGGATTGATTGTACATGACTAGCAGAATTAGACATGACATTAACTAAACTTATACGTTAATTTATATAATCAATTTTATCGAAATTATGCGACAGCAAATAAGTTTAGTAGTTAAAATTTGTATTAAACGAAAATATGACATACCATATGTTATCATTATAGCTGAATGCAACATATTTTTATTGAACCTTTTTTTGAATATAAAAGTTTCAAAATCAAATATAAAAAATTGTTCTCTTAAAAAAATTAAAAATATGATTTGTAACATTTCCTAAATAATTTAGAAATTTTAAATACAAATCCAAAACTTAATTTTACACTAACTAATAAAAAATGTTACATGAATATGAGATATGTCGACGTGACCAAGTAGTTCCAAAGAATCACTGATGCGGTCGAAAGTATATATATCCTATGCTTCCAGCCGACTAACCTATATACTTAATAGATGGTGAGTGTATACCGTAGGAAAATGCGAAAGTAAGTCCTGAAACTTAAATTTCTCACGTTTAAGAAAAATTTACCTATAAATAAAGTCTTTTTAAGAAAAAAGAGAGGGTTGGAGAAGGTAGGCGAACAGACGACGTGAATCAAAGAACCAATGTCAGGTATAGAATCTTAAATTGTCCGACCAAGAAACACAAGAGTTTGAACTCCACTCATGCTCTCTTCCGGACTGATTAATTACAACCTCTAACAAAAGCCAAAAGGTTACCCTAACCACTATGTGGGATGGCCAAACCACAACCAAACTTACCATCTGATATGCCAATTCTTTGTTGACTGATATTCTTACTTATAAGAAAATTTCGGAGAAAATCTTTTTATTTTATTTTATTGTAGACCCGTTATATATCTCATTCTATTCAAAGTATAGAAATGGATATTGAAGATAGTATAAAGAGAAAGGAAAATAGGTATGATGCTCATAATTCTCCTAGAGGATGATTACCAACTCATGCTAAAGATTGATTCTGGATGACAACAGAATATCGATGTTAACAAAGGTAGATCTTCCAAAACGAGTAGACCGAAAGCTCTCGAACAAATTCTCCAATTTTTTTTTTTAATTTTACTTTTAACATATCACTAGTTTTTTTAAAAAAAAAAATTAAGAAACTGATAATGAAAATTTTAAGTTGTCTACACAAATCTATAAAGGTTTTTTTTCTATATTCATTATTAATACAATTGTACAATTGATCGCCTTCGTAAAACCTTTTTTGGAAATATTTTTTTTTCTGGTTGATTGTTAAGAAGTAATTTATATCAATGTGATTTTATGCACTACATCAATCATTTATGTAACTTATTTCTCTACAAATCCAATTTCTTCTAAAAAGTTATATATAATCATTTAAAAATTATAAATAAATAACCACTTTCATCCGATTATATGCTTTATTAGTATTTGATTTAATTACCATATACTTCTATATAATTATTTGTTTATAATCTGTGAAATATTGTATGAGTGTACACGATATTTATTGATATTAAATGTTTAAGCATAAAAAGCCCACTCTATCATTGATGTGATCATAATAGACCCAATTCTCGATCTCGAGGATCCGACCAAACCCCCCAAGAAAACTCAAGATGGACCAAGGAGATGATTTATCTCAACCAACTGATCCTGAAAATCACTTTGGTTGATATAAATTATCGTTTGGCTCATACGAATATAGGAGATGGTCGAGCGTTTCCTTACCTCTACTAGACCATGATAAAGTTATCGACCATAAAATGTTACTCATGCAAGTGAATTTGACCAACCAAACCTTGGAAGATGCACTACAAGTTCCAGTTGTGTCAATGACAAGAACAAAGGGTAAACTGTTTACGGAAGAAATATATGGTGTAATATGTCAAATATAGAAGTTCAAATGAGCCATAAAAAAGGAGAATTTTAAACCGAATAAGTCATGATCCACGGGTTAGAGGAACATTCTTAACGGTTTAATTTTATTTCTTAATTCGACCAAGAATCCAGGCAAATGGAAAACCAGGTTTCTCAGCTTAAGTGTCAGTCCAAGTGTGGTCTTAGCTAAGTATTGCAATCACATTTTTCATGTTGCTTTGTTTTCACCACATCTTTGTATCTTAAATCTTTTCGTCCACAGAGTAATAAACTAAAAGAGTGTATCCAATGTATTATTTGGGGGTGATTTAAGGTGAATTGATTTAAAATAATAAATGCACTGTTATTCAAACATGCATTTAAAAGAAATTTTAAAATTTAATGATATTGAACTTGTGATTTAAATGAAAACCCACTGTTATTGAAAATATTTCAAGTAATAAGTTTTAGGTGATTTGTAGTGATTTTAAAGTTATTTGGTAGAATTTTTTAATTAAAAATAAAAAAAATCTAAATCTCTTGATTTTAGATAAAATTCTAGAGTGGTTTAATAAAATATACTACAACTTTTTTAATTCACTCAAAATCTTCCCAAAACTCATGAAAAATAAAATCACCTCAATCTCTCTCAAATATAATATGAATTACATCCCTCTAAATCTTTTTTTTTTCAAGCCTTTGTTTTTACGAAAGTAATTCTCTTATGTCCTTGAGAAAAAAAACTGGTTGTTTGGAGAGTTATATTCAAACAACTAAATATCAAAATTTTCTTGGTGTGTCATCCAAAGAGTTTGAGTTGGAATATCAAAGATTCTCTGCCGACTTTGTACTAAAACTTTGATCAAAGGCATATACAAAACAACCAACTGATGAGTGCAATCCTAAAGAAAGATCAAATCAGTCCCTGATATAAAATATGTTGGAAATTTCTACAATTATTGATATAAAATGTTTGAATTAATTTAATATACAATATTATAATTAATTGATACGTTTTAAATCCGCCATCATACTTGGTATTTTTGTTTAAGGAATAAGACAAGTATTGCTCATATATATTGTTGGATCAAAAGTTATTATGAAAATAAACCTTTACTAATATCAAAATATTTTTTTTAATTATTTGCTACAACCGAAAAATAATGTCATCATTTCATCTATGCCATGACATTTAATCGAATGCATAAAAAGTGCTTCTTAAATCTCCATATTTCTATAATTATGAGAATGAATATCTTAATCCAAATTAACTGTGGTTATAGATTGCATGATTACACAACAAAATATGATGGCAACTATTGCGATATATTTTTTTGAATTGGTGAAAATAATTTGGATATCAGAAGAATAGTTTGATTTCTGATTCATTGGATGAAAATTTTGAAAAAGTAAGATTTCTCCTTTTTTTTTATCTCAAATAATATGAAAACATATTACTCATATAGGGTTCTCGTATTTGTTTTGTTTTAAAATATTTTATATGTAAATTTTTTTGTTACTGATTTAGATTTCTGAACTATTCTATGTGTTGATAAAACAGTTATAAAATGAATAAATATTTTTCATAATTTATTTATTTACTTTAAATTGGTAATTCAAAATAAAAAGTTAAGACATTTACAGAATATTAGAAACTTACTACTTCTAGTTTGACATGTAATAGATTTGTTTTTTTCAGTGTTTAGGTAATCTGAATCTTTAACCATTACTTGTATCTTTTTTAAGATGAGTGTAGTGGTTGAATAATTTATTGATTGAATTTTCTAGTTAGTCTAAAATTTGATATCATTTCGACTAAATAAGAAATGGTAAATAATTTCATGCTTGAAAATAATTGATCATTAACCTCAACGAAGAGAGTAGCTGTTTTTCAAATTTAACTAGGTGGTTAGCCCGCGCCAAGCACGGACAGAAAACTTTACTAAATCTAAAACAATTAAAAAAATATTTAAAAATATATAAAAAATCAACAATTTTGAAAAAATAAAATCCAAAATCAACCATAAATAGAATATTTTAAAAATATTAC
>KE154298.1:42777-56315 GCA_000411075.1 Sisymbrium irio | reverse complement strand
TATTAATAATACAATTATAAAAATTATTAAATTTAGAAAATTTCTTAAATTTGATGATGACATGGATTGGTACTATTGGTTGTTAAAATTTTAGAAAATTTCTTAAATTTAATGTTGACATAGATTGATATTATTGGTTGTTAAAAAATTTTAATCCTATGTGGACACTCTCAATGGCATTTACCCTCAACTTTTATATATTAATAGATTGTATACTTTTAGCCAAAGTGATAAAGCCTACACCGATTTGTTTTCTGAGATTGTTTCCAAAACGCGTCTTATTAATCGCAGTTGGACATTTTAGATAATAATTGTCTAAAATTACTGTAAGAATTTGATTGATATTCTCCTCAAGTCAACCACAAAACCCTTGGCTTCCCAACCTGTACAAAAACCTAGCACATGACTTGTACCACCTACTCACAAAATGAATGCTTCACCCTATCTTTAGGGGACTGTTAGAAATATTTTCAACACCAGTCACCGATACCTTTAGTCGTATGGTTAGCTTTGAAGGCTTTCCTCTTTCAATAAAACATGCAGGATCCTTGACTCGCCTTCACCCACAGCCTACCTTTCCCATCAGACCTACTAACCTAGGATCATTGAAGTATACATAGGAGATTTTTGGTGATCTAGAGATTGTCATTATCTTAACTCAGATACCATTTATGGGGATTTTATATCCCATGTCCAATTCTGTTATTTAATATGATGTCGTCCACTTTGAACCCAAATATCAAAACCCACATGTAGTTATTGAATTATTTCTCAAAAGGCTTCACATTAATGGAAGTTGGACAACTTGTTATATAAGATAAGTATCAATGTGAACGTGACATATAAAAAATTAGAACACAGAAATTGTGACATATATATCACGTAATTAAGATCTCGATTTGTATCATAACTTAAGTTAAGAAAATAATCAAATTTTGTATTGTTAAATATTTAGTTTTTGAAAGAAAAAAATAAAAGAGCTAAAATTTAAAATAATAATATAAAAATACATAGACAATTAAAAGAAAATTAGAAATTAATCAATCTTAACTAATGTACAACCGTGTTTCAGCTAACCAGCTTATACAAGACATCCTCAAAACGGGGGCAAGGAAGAGTATCCAAGGAGTCTTCAATCACAGTGACAATAGATTAATATTCCCGACAAAGACCATTAAGAACACCATAGATTTTCTCTTGTTCAGAGATAGGAGCACCTATTGAGTCGAGCTGATCAGAAAATGATTTGATGTCGTTGAGATATTGAGCAAGAATCTTCGATCCTTTTGTGGATGTACTTCAGAAAATGATTTGATGTCGTTGAGTTTTTTCGCCTCCTTTTATATATATATATTTGAAGTCTGAATACGCCGCTATCAAGTCTTCTGGTAGGCTGGTAGCTGAAACACGGATGTACTTCATTAGCTACAACTATTAACTAATGTGAACACCAATCTACGTACACGTTTAGATAAATAAATGTTTGAAAACACCCTTATGACAAAAATCACATAATATACTGTATATTGAGAAGGAAGATATCATATCGTTTTCCTCACCAGTATTTTAAAGAAATCTAAAATATAAATGATGGTGTAACGACTCAAAATTTCTATAATGATGTTTAGCATCCCAGACTTCACTGAGTGACTTCCCAATTGCTCACTCCCTCCTTTTTATATTTTAGGTGAGTTTTACGAGTACATGAACTTAACGATTGATCGAGTGGCTTTTGGGATATTTTATGATTTTTCGTATTTTGTTTTAAAAATTTATTGTATGATTTTATTTCGGTTATTGGGATTGTATAATTATTGGTGATTTAATAAACTGGAGTATTGATGAGTTATTTGAGAGAAAAATTATATGATGTGACACGCCGTTCTCGTGAGTGGATGAGACGGGTGTTACAGATGGAGAGCCTGAGATTATAATGATGAATAACAATTATAACATGAGACTATTCATATATTATACACACATAAAGATGAACTACTTCTAAAACTATGAATATATAAAACATGAGATTATTCATACTATTACTATTAAAAATCAAAATTTTAGTTTATACTTAGTGGTATTCTATTTTTTTAAATAACTAATACTGTTACCTAAAATTTTTTCATTTCTTTTCAGAATTTACTTGTAACTAAAATTAATAAATTAATATATTTTTTAGTGCTATTGTATTTATTGAAATAAATAATATTATTAACTAAAATATTTTCATTCTTCAGAATTTTAATTTTAAGTAAATCAAATAATTTAATATTATTATAGAAATATACTAGAATTAATATCCCAGTCAAAAATAGTTTTGGCTTAGAGTTCATTAAGACATCTATGTATATAAAAATAATCTCTCTTCTCATGATGCTACCTCAATATCATATTCATTATTTTTTGTTTTATTTTAATTCAAACCAGCCTCTACTTAAGATTGCATTTATATTTGTTCACTAAAAAATCAAAATCTCATTTCAACATCCCATCACAATTTAAATTTTATCTTCTTAACCTCATTATCCAAACCTATGTTCAAACTAAAAATTAAAGATATTTCATAAAATCTTTATTATTTAACGTAATGTGAATTAAAATAAAAGAATACGAAAACAATAAATAACAAAAAGGAAAAAGAATGAAAAATGAAAAATGAAAATAAAAAATTAGAATCTAAATAACAAATAACATCAAACAAGAGAATCAAAAAATAAAAAAGTAAATAAGAAATAATGATATGTTTTAACGGGAATACGACAAAAGCAAAATTTCCTAAAGTTTCACATGAATGGGATATGTATGAATGGAACAAGATGGGAATAAAAAAAGTCGTTTATAAACATAAATGAAATAGATAATAAGAATAATACATGAAAATTTCAAAAATCTCAACTTAAAAATGTTCTTATATGACAATATAGAAAATACATGAGATAAAAAAATCAAAAATAAATACAAAACAGTACGATAAAATGATTCAACAACTATACCAAGCTGTATCAAAAATACTAAAATAAACGATAATATTAATACACAAAATAACAACGTTGAAGGAATAATTAACAAAAAATAATAATAATAATAATATGCACGAAGCCGAGAAATTCCCTAATATCTATAGCTTGGCTCGCGACCGCTTAAACTTCAATATTATTGAACGTCAAGAAAGAAAGAATTAATATTTCAAATGCTAATATGCCATATACCTAACTTTGCTGCTATCTAAAGTGGTGTATGCGCCAATGAATCCATCCTTGTACGGTTGTACCTAATATATGGTAAATAAAAATATTTAGGTTTGTTATTAATAACCACTATTTGGAAATGAGCTAATTAAGTTGTATGAAAGCTTCGTTCACGGTGCAAATTTCGTTTTGGAATCGGATCAGATGTTTTCGGAAGTGTAGCAGAAATGCGATTTTTGGAAACGTTATTTGAAAGCGTAACGAAACGTAAATTCTATGTTGGAAGTGTTACGGCGTACCATGAACAAATAGGATGCGTGAAATTATTTCAGGTGTTCTTGTTATTAACGCCCAGAAAAAGAAAAAATTACATGCTTTCAAGTATGAATATAAGAAAACAGGAAGTCAGGAATACACTATATATCTATTGAGGGCTAATTGCAATTTGCCATGTGAGACGATGCCACATGTTTTGTTTTTCAATACCCTAGATACATAAGTTTGTAATTTTCGAAAAATAGATGTTTTGTTTTTAGTGCCCTAGAGACAGCGTACCGCGAATAAATAGGATGCGTGAAATAGTTTAGGTGTTCTTGTTATATATTAGCGCGAAAAAAATAATAATAATAAGTCCATGCTTTGAAGTATGATATAAAGAAAATAGGAATACTGGTATTTATTGAGGGGCAACTTGCCATGTCAGACGATGCCACATGTTTTGCCCTAAGATACATAAGTCTATTTATTGGCTGGCATTCCTCCGCAATTTAGTAGGACTTGTGAAATCTATTAAAATTTTGAGTCACTTCGAACAGACCTCTATGACTCAACTATCTCTCTCTCTCTCTCTCTCTCTCATCGAATCTCAAAATAATAACGGTCGCATGTTTAGCAAGTTGCAACCCTCTCAATGGGATGATCACTTCCTCTATGTTCCGATAGATGAACTGGTGAGTCGATTTGCTGTAAACAATATATACACTGCTACATGGATATATATTTTCTTAGGAGAAGTAAAATAAGCTATCTATCTACTTGCGTAAACTTCTAGGAGCTAGATTCCCATGCAAGTGAACTCGAAGCACTCAAGCCCAAAGTTAAGGAGATGCTCATGTCCTCTTCCCAAGCAGAAGGCCACGACTCGGCAAAGAGGAAAATTCTTTTGATCTATTTAATGGTAAGTCTTGGTCTTACATATCATTTCGAGAATGAAATCGAAGAGACCTTGTCACACGCCTTTGAAAAGATAGATGATTTGATTGCGGACGAAGATGACCTTTACACAATGTCCATTTTCTTCTGGGTTTTCAGATCCTATGGTCACAACATGTCGTCAGGTAAAAGTAATTTATGCTATGTTATATAGCTTCTTCTTTGTATAGCAAGATGTTACAATAATTTGATGTATACAGATGCATTCAAAATATTTAAAGGGGAGGGCGGAAAGTTTATGGACTCCCTAAGCAAGGATGCCAAGGGTATGCTGAGCTTATACGAAGCCGCTCATTTGGCAACGACGACAGATTACATTATGGACGAAGCATTGAGCTTCACAACGAGACACTTGGAGTTGTTAGCAGGACGAGCGAGCCCACATCTCTCAAGGCATATAAACAATGCTCTCGGTCTATCTCAACATTTGAACATGGATATATTAGTGGCGATGGAATATATCTCATTCTACGAACAAGAAGAAGGCCACGACGACACGTTACTCAAGTTCTCCAAGCTCAATTTCAAGTTACTACAACTTATATACCTGAAGGAGCTCAAAATCGTTACAAAGTATGTAATGTCCTTAATTACTAATTTATCTATATATGTTAAAATTTTAAAATATAATCCTTGAAGAATTCTGGTAACTTCTTTTTATAATATAGATGGTACAAGGAGCTCGAGTTTGCATCAAATTTGCCACCTTACTTCAGAGACAGAATCGTGGAGTTACATTTCTTTGTGATATCGATGTACTTTGAGCCGCAGTTCTCACGTGCGAGGATTATGTTGACAAAGTTCTACACGGCCGAAACCATTATTGACGACACCTTCGATAGATATGCTTCAATTCCTGAAGCTGAATGTCTTGCCAATAGCCTAGAAAGGTATGCTATATAAGTACATATAAAATCTAAACAATATATTGATGCTAAGATGGATATTGGTGATGATCTACAAGGTGGGCTCCTGATAATGACATGGATAGACAACCAGACTATTTGAAATTCGTGTTTAAATTTGTATTGGATGTATTCGAAGAATTTAAAGGAGAAGTGAGATCAGAAGGAAGATCTTACAGCGTGAAAGCTACCCAAGAAGAGGTAAACCAATGAGAAATTAAACATGTATATTAAATAATTTTAACTTGTACGGATATGTAAACCTTTATATTAGTTTTTTTTTTTACAACAAACCTTTATATTAGTTAAAATGTTTAAAAGGCCGATAATGATGATTTTTATAATTTTTTGATGAAACATATGTGCTTAACAACTATTCCGTAAGATGTGGTATTTGATTTCACTGTCGAAGCAATATATTTTATTATCTTTTAAATCTGTTTCTAAAAGTTGCTTAATAAATAATATACACAGTGTGAGTTAAGCAAAATTATAAATATATCATCAATATGCTATTTAGTTTTTTCCATTCACTCTTACGTTAAAACTCATAAAAAAAAATTAAACACATACAACTTATAAACATTAATACATACTTATATTTTGTTGCAATACATGCTTTTAATATTCCTAATATGTTAATTGCAACGTCAATACTTTTTAATCCAGTTCAAAAGACTCGTAAAATCCAACCTTGACCTTGCCAAATGGGCACAAGCCGCTCACGTACCCAGCTTTGAGGATTACATGGAGGTTGGTGAGGTTGAGATCACGATGTATGCGACTATGGCAGGCACTTTGATGGGCATGGGAAATATTGCTACAGAAGAAGCTTATGAATGGCTCAAATCCAGACCAAAGCTCATCCAGTCATTATCTATTAACGGGCGTCTCATGAATGACATGGCAGGTTTCGAGGTACGTACGAAGGATTAATCTTGTTGGTATACATTATTAACAAAGACACCGTATTGGTTATAATTTTATATAAGTTTTCAATTCAAAACTATTTGGTAATGAATTAAATTGGTTAGTAAATATCTTGTGTTTATAATTTAGACGTGAATATGATGATGGACTCTATATTGATCCGTCTTAAACCAAATTCACTCTTTGAACCAACAATGCCATTTTTTCAAATTCAAAAGTAAAACATCATAATATTTCCATTGACTTTCAAAATGAGTTGATTGAAATGTCTTTTGTACATTTACTTATGTTCTGCATTATCTTAAATGTATGATTATTGAAAGTATAGCATACAAATATACAATTGAAACTACTCTTCATCATATATTTCATATCTAAGTTCATGGGACATATATAGGAATACTTTCACGCGCCCTCATACAGTATGGTTTTCTATTAAGTAAGTCTATTTAAATACCCCCATTCGAAGGATTTTTCTTCACCTCATTACACCATAAATGATAATAACATTTCCCCCTTAATTTGACCTATCAACCCAATTTTCATATTTCCATTATATTTTTCTATTTTAAATATTTTAAATAAAGTTTTAATTCTTCTATGAGGCATTAAAAAAAGTTTATGGATTTACACAGCTAGGTCTACACTCATTTGCAAAGAAATAGCTCCTATGGCTGGAAATGTATATGTGTGTGTGTGTGTGTGTGTGTGTATATATATATTGCTATTTTCCTTAAACTATATTCTACTTGATCAGGATGATGTGAGTAGAGGATATGTAACTACGGCCATCAACTGTTATATGAAGCAATATGGAGTTAGCCAAAAAGAAGCTTTTAAGGAACTTGGTAAAATGTGCGTAGACAATAATAAGATAGTCAATGAAGAGTTGTTAAATACAAAGAAGGTGCCAAGCCGGATTCTTAAGGAAGCCATCAATTGTGCACGCATGACCAACGTTGCCTACGGCTACGGTGAAGGATTAACCAATCCTGAAGGCAAAATCAAGGACTATATCAATTCTCTTTATCTTGGTCAGATTTATCATTGAGTAATGAGGACTTTGATTTGCAACATTGTGATGAGTGTTTTGTTCTCCAGAAAAAATAAAAGAAAGAAAAATAAATGAAAGAACTTGTAACGAGTGTGACCTTTGATTGGTTCTACTGAATTATAATGTGTGTGTCCTCGTTGTTGTGGGTAATGTGATCGGTGATATCTTTTGACATATTTGGTTGTTGCAATCTTTCAACATAGAAGCTAACTAGAGAAGTTTTTGTGGCTATAGACAATTTTCTTGTAGTGTTCGGTCTATATATCTTGAACCAGATCTGACTCCTTAAACTAGCAATAAACAATATCTTATTAATTCAAATCTTGGATATATAATAAAGATCTATCATAATCTCCATTGACTTCCAATTATATATTAATTTAGATTCCACATTTTTTTATCATTACTGAAAGTGTAGCATAGACTTGAGACTCTTTATTATGTTTATATCTATTTACCTCAGAGTTTATATAAGTTTTTCCTGTTCCGATTTTTTTTTTTCTTTTTTACTTTTACGTAACTAATTTTAAATGCAACCCCACTCTTCACACTGAGAAAATGGGGAAAATCAACCCAAACTTCTTTTCATGGGGATTTTCCTATCTAAACTTTTGTAGTTAGGATTTTCCTACTCAAACTTCATTTAATTTTAAATTTCATACATGAACAAATTTATTTTTGTGAAATCCAACTCGATTTTTTTTCAACAAATAATTTATATCTGAACTTTTATAAAATGAAAAATCTAATTTTTATATTATAAATTACATACCATAATACATTTATTTTCTTGAGATCAAACCCTGATATTAATGGTCAGATCAAATTCTGATGATAATGTAGTCGATATGAAGAATTCAAGTGAAAAATTTAAAAAAATCTCATTTTCTTTTCTTTTCAATCATTTTAAATATGATAAATTTCTATGAAAAATTACAATTTGAAGAAATGGGATTTATCAGTAAATGTAATAATAATGCTTAAAATGATGAAGAATGAGAAAATGAATTTTTTTATTAGCACATGAATTAATTAATGGTATATATATAATACGGTTTCAATAAATTATAAAAAAAAATTAGAATGATGGAATGGTTAAAGATATACCATCAAATTTGACATCGAGAGTTTGAAGAATTTTTTTTAGTTTTATTTAATAAATTTTAGTATTTTAAGTTCATGACATATATAATAATCATCTGAATTTGATGGTTTCTGAGACTATTAGAGTTAGTGTTGGATTTTACAAAATTTTTATTTATTTTAGATATAAAATTTATACTTTTAAAAATATTTGGAAATAAAATACATTTTATGAAAGTTTGAAAATAAAACTCCCTCTGAAAAAAGTGTAGGTTAGATTTTACCATAAAAATTCAGTTTAGATGTGAAAATTAAAATTAAATAGAATTCAAGTATAAAATCTCATTTACGAAAGTTTGGGTAGAAAAATCCTCTCCACACCTCCCCCACCCCATCGATCACAAGATAATATGACATTTCCGCATTATTTGACTTAGCCATTCACATTAGTTGACCTAGCCATCCACATCAGTCAGATTTTCTTTTCAAAATTTTTAATTAAATTTCTTGTTTTAGATTTTTTTGTAGATCCCTGAAAAAAATTTAGTAAAAAAAGAGTTTGTGGCTCTGATTTGTACAGAAATAGCTCCTAGGGCTGAAAATATCAAGGGCTCCTTAAGTATTCAACTATTCATGTGCTATTGTTATTTTCATTACAAACTTATTCTACTTGATCATAATGGCATCTGTGGAGGATATGTATACAGCCGTAAACTAATTATATGAAGCAATATATTTACCAAAAAAGAAGCAAGGAACTTTGTAAAATGTGCGTAGACACAAAGAAGATCAATTACAATTACATATAATCAAGGAACTTAACAGAACGCTAAGTCTGACAAAAATTGAGGTTAAGATCATGCTCGGTTTTTGATTTGCATGATGCATTTAGATGCAAGTTCCATGTAGATATTTTTCATTTTAAAAACTAATTTTTGTCATTTGAATTCTGCGTTTGGATGTAAAGCTGTTCATTTTTTTATAAAAAAAGCTAAATAAAAAATCTAGCAAATGAATAAAGATGATGTATTTTAAAATCAAATTTACATCAATAGCAAATTTAGTAATAAAATTATCTAAAGACCATTTAACTATTCTTTAAATTTAGTTTTAGGGTTTTAGTTAAATAATTCGGTAGAAAATGTAAATTTTCAGTTTTGAAATTTATTAAATATAATGTGGTTTCATAATTTTTTAGAAGAAGAAAAGTTTCAGAATTTTATGTTAAAACTTGATTTTTTAGTTTTTTCAAAAAACATAATTTATAATTTTGATGATAAAGCTGAAAAATTATTCAACTAAATGAGTAGTTTAGTAAAAATTCAAATAATTAAATAAAAATTTTAAAGAATTTTGTATATTTATGATAGAAATATATACTTTTACAGTGTTCGAGTTTTTCCTTTAGTAATGATTTATGTCTATTATGTTCTTTCGACTTGATTAACTAATTAATTTCTAGAATTTGATTTGTTGACAGAAATAAAACGGTATATAATTTTTTTTTATCAGATTAAGCTTCATTAAAGTCATTTTGTTTTAAGACCTCATTTTGTTTACACGCATTCCGTCCACTTCTAAATTAAAAATATTTTGTAAATCTAAAATTAAATTCAAACGTTTTCGCATTACTCTATTGTTAATTGAGGGCCATGTGAGTCGATGTGGCTTTTTTTGTTTTCTAAGCATAAGTTAATTTACATTAGTTAATTATTTAAGCATCCAGACTCCCAGTTTTCTAACAAACTGATCATATATTATTTCTACATAAAATTAATCAAAGTCCACGTTTTTTTAGTTCGAATACTCTATTCCCTCTGTTTTATTATAAGTTGTTCCAAAACTAATCATATATTTTTTCGTTTCAAATTATTATTATTTATTCGGGGCCATGTGAGATGATGTGGCATGTTTTGTTTTTTATGATCTGATGTGGTCGTTATTTTTTAGCATGAGAAAACAATAATAACAAATTCCTAATTTTCTAAGAAATATTCAGTTTAGTGGTGTTAAACCGAGCTAACTAAATGCTGCATAGATTTTACAGCGTTGTCGATCAGTATACAGCTCACAGCCCAATCTGAACCACCAAAGAAAGAGTCATCCGGTTTTGTTTAAAAAAAAACTTGGCACGGTTAAGTATCAGAAGCATATTTTCAATAATTATATAAGTTAGATATCCACGACGAAAATATTACTCCCTCCAGGTAAATCTTAAAAAAAAAACTGTAATTCAGAAAGATATATTTTTAAAATAAAAATTTTGGACAGATAAATATTTTATGTTTTCAATGTATTTTTATTGGTTACTAGTTATAAACTGTAAACTTACATAAAAATAATTGAATTTCTTGAATTACTATTAGTTTAAAATTATTGGAATTTCTCAATCAGAGAGAATAATGCATTTATTTTTAAATGTTATTATATTTTCTAATATGTATGAACACACTCAAAATCAATTATTTAGAAATAGAGATAGTATTTACTAACATAAATTTCCATAACATCTCGATTTTTAGTAGAGCAATTCTCCAAAATGTTATAATTCTTATTTACTCTTTTGGAAATGTTTAGGAAATCTGAAAATTACCAAAATGTTTTAATTATTTAACTTATTGACTATTTTACCCTCGTTAAACCTAAACTCGCGTATCTTCGCTTATCTTCTCTCGCCGTAGAAAACAATCGTCGTCATCCTCGCCATACCTGAGACTCATCGTCGTCATCTACCTCTGTCAGCCTCTGCTCATTTTCCGTCTCTCTCCTCTGTAATTGAATCATTGAATCATCGAATTGTAATTTCCAAAAATCATCGTCGAATCATCTGTCGTCAAAATCACCGTTACCAGAAATCGACTTGAATTATCATTCTCGAAAGTCGTCAATGCCGTCAAAACCTAGGTTTGTGTTCCACATTTTTTTATTGTTCGGTTGTCATCGTTATCGACTCCAATCATAGTTATTTGATTGACTCGACTCATCGTTTTTTGATCGATGCGAATCATCGTTTTTTGATTGACTCGAATCATCATTTTTTTATTGTTCGGTATGCCATAGACAAACTCGTTACATCTCGGTTGTAGGTTATTAGACGAAGGCCTGAGTATTCAGGAAGGTCTTCTTGAAACTGTTAGATACTTTCCTGAAAGTGTTAGATACTTTCTTGAAAGTGTTAGATACCTTCCTCAAAAGCTTAGATATATTCCTGAAAAGCTTAGATGTCTTCCTGAAAACATTACAACAGTTCAAGCTAAAGTTCCCAACTCTCAGGTTGTATATTTAGGAACCCCTTCCTAAATGTTTTATAATATTTCCTTAATATTCTTTTCGCTATGCATTTCCTTAATATGTACTAATCTTTACACATTTTTCCAAAAAGGAGCTGCAAATGAGTTTCCAGCCTCAGGAGAAGGCAAAAACACATCAACTTTTCTCCGGTTCAAGCGAAAGTTCTCAACTCTCAGGTTGTATATTCAGGAATGCCTTCATGAATATTTTATAATATTTCCCTAATATTTTATTCACTATGCCTTTCCTTAATCTGTACTAATCCTTACACATTTTTCTAGAAAGGAGCTGCAAATGAGTTCTCAGCCTCAGTGGAAGGCAAAAACACATCTGACTTTCCACCGGTTAGCGCTAAAGTTCCCAACTCTTAGGTGGTATATTCAGGAACCCCTTCCTGAATGTTTTATAATATTTTTTTAATATTCTATTCGCTATACCTTTCCTTAATATGTAAAAATCCTTACACATTTTTCTAGAAATGAGCTGCAAATGAGTTTCCAGCCTCAGGGGAAGGCAAAAACACATCTGACTTTCCACCGGTTCAAGCTAAAGTTCCAAACTCTCAGGTTGTATATTCAGGAACCCCTTTGTGAATGTTTTATAATATTTTCTTAATATTTTATTCGCTATGCATTTCCTTAATATGTAGTAATCATTCCTTATTTTTCAGAAACAAACTGGGAAAGACTTTTCACCCTCAGGGGAAAGCAGCAACTCATCTCCATCAGTTGATAAAGGTCAAACCTCCACAGTTCATACCATTCTCGATCTCTCCCCAATCCATTATGGATTATCTTCATCCTCCACTAGGCGTGAAATTAGTGATATATATGAGGAGAAGATGTTCAAGAAACATGGGCTAAAGCTTATGCTGAAAGCATACACCCATGTGGGGATTTGACAAACTGTCATTTCCGTGAAATTGTGGCCGAATACCCATGCCCTCCACCAGCTACTAGAAGAAGAATTGGAAGACCTCTTACAAAAAGGATAAGATCAGTTGGTGAGTTTGGTGTCCCGGGTTCCAAATCACAATCACACAAGTCAAGCAGATGCAGCTTAGGAGGACATAACAAGAATACTTGCAAAACAGCCATATGAAGAAATTTATTTCTTTATTTCTTGTTTTTTACATTTCAATATGTTTTAGGGAAGCTTTTCATATAAGTCAGGAAGGCTTTCCCCAAAAATAGCTTGGATTGATAATAAATTGGCCAAATATGGCCGTTTAATGTATAAAGCGACAGATTGCTCATAAACGGCACTTTAATGGGTTTAAATATAAAAAAATGCATTGCCACAAATAGTCTAACAGAAAGCGTTAGACATTCAGGAAAGTTTGAGAAATCCTTCCTGAATGGTTACATCTTGAAGAGAACACATTTCAAAAAGTTGGGACACATTATCCAAAAAAAAACTTATATTGAGATAAACGGATGATGTTGGTATAAGACAAAATACATAGAAACAAAGTGAAAATAATCTAATTTGAATGAACAAATCTAAATTCCAGAAGGCTTTCCTGAAACATATAGAAAGCTTCTCTAAAACATAAATTAAAGTGTCATTCATGAAAGTTTAATCATAACATAATCATGTGAAGAGAAAAAGGTGTTAACATCTTTTTAGGCGAGAAACTCTCTGTTGTCGTCGGACTCTCTCGCGAAATGGAGAATCTTCGACAGAATCTCGCGGTCGTAACACTCTTCCTTCTAGATCTATCGATCATGTCGGGCGATTTCATCTCTCGTCGAAGCAGCTAATTCAGCCTATTCAACACTAGCTCCGCGAGGAAAGAAATCGGACTAAATCTCGATAAGACGCTGAAGAGTCCGGTTAGGTATGAAATCCTTGTTCTGAAGAATCTGCATCATC
>KE154297.1:13590-24689 GCA_000411075.1 Sisymbrium irio | reverse complement strand
TTTATATTTTAAATGATTTTTAAATTAATTTTTCAATAAATATTTGTTTTTTATTTTTTTTATTACCCACCCGCAACCGCCCGCAACCGTAAACGCTGGCGGAAAAAAGCTTTTGATTTTTTGTGGTATAAAGCGGTATGAAGCGGTATGCGATGATTTTTATGATTGTTATTAACCGCCAATAACCGCTATCACCCGCTACGTTTGCGTTTGCAGGTGATAGCGGGTGAACCAATCAAGCTCTAAAACTGTAATCTAATCCTACAAAAGTGACTTCTACTGTAATATTCTCTAAAAATTTGTTAAAAGTAGAATGGATCCGATATAATCCGCCGAACAACTTATCGGTTTCAAGTGAGCCCATTCTTCTAATTTATATACAACTATGTATAGTCCACAATTTACGTGGATTTTAATTTTACATAATTTTATATGTAGCATTTTTTTCATAAACATATATTTGTTTTTATTATTTTATTTCATTTTCAACTACATAACTAAAAATGAATATTTTATTTTATTTCATTTTTAGAAATGCACATATATTCTTTTATTATTTATAATCCAACATTCACACTTATAGTAATAGTAAAAATAGTTTACAAAATATAAAATAAAATTTTGCATTTTTAATTAAAATTTTCAAAAAAAACAAACTATGTTTCATAAATATATATTTTTCTCTTTAAATGAATATTTATTTGACTGAAAAATGGATTGTTCTTTTTAAATATTTAATTTTTAAATTAATAAAACCATTTATTTTTCAACTTATTAACTAATAATTATTTTATTTTCAATTTAAAATTTTCAAAATAAAAAAATTTGGATTGGAATTAATAATAATGACTGATCATACCTTTTAAAAAAACACATTTTTATTTTTATTACAAACTGATAACGTAAATACAATCAATTTAAAAACATTATGGATTATATTAATATCATGATCATATAAAAATATAAGGTATAAATATTTATAACTTTAATTTTGTTGAAAGCTTCGAATGGACTAAAGAATAAATAAATATTTACTTATCAAAACTAAATTGTTTTCATTATATAGAATATATATTGATAAAAATAATTAATTTTTCTTATAATATTTTTCATTTCTTATGAGATGAATTATTATAATATAGATGTGTATTAATGAATCAATATTTTGAAAAACATATAATTCAAACACAATAGTAAGATAAGTCTTTTAACCCAATCAAATGAGAAATATAGCCCAATAAAATAGATATTAAAACAAATATTAAAGAGGGACATGTGTCACATCTTCAAAGTTTTACAACAAAAGAACCTTATTTTATTATATAAGATATGTTTTATAGCAAAGACATTATTGAATTCAGTTTCGTTGTGAATGAAAAGACTATGCCAATCTGATGTAAATACTCAAGAAAAACGTCTTTAAATTTTAGAGTTTCTTGCAAAACGTCTTTAATTCTTAATTTGCAAGAAAATGCATCACCAAGAAAAATATGCAAATCAATTTTCCGCTACAAATTCCGTAAATACTATAATCTGTATCGTGTATAAGTATCAAAACTGTATTAAGAAAATCCGTAAATTTATTTTAGTGCGATAGATAACTTTAAGTTAATGTGTTTCATTAATTGTATTCTTAAAAATTAAATTAAATATTAATAATGAAAAACATCAACTTAAAGTTATAACTATAAATTTATTTATCACACTATTTTAATAACATATAATGAATATTTATGTAAAAATAATGTGTGTTTATAAATTTATAAGAAATAATAGTTACAGTCTGCATTGATGAAGATAAAATTTAAAATAATATTTCATAATATTTGATAGCATTTATAAATAAAAATAATAATTATTGTATCGGAAATCTTTATACGTTTTAGAATTCAAATCTAGATTCACCAATACTTCATTACACTATTTAGATTCACCAATTTAATCTCATGTTAAATGGCAAGCTAAATGCATCATGAAACGACGATCAGATTCATTTGCATGATTCGACAAAAAAGTCTTAACTGAACTGGCGATTTAACTGTTTAGGGTTTTTATCATAAAATCAATGTTCATCGGGCCGGTTACTGTTCACGTGCTTCACGAGTAACTGTTCACATGTTACTGTTCACAAAAAAGTCCAAAGCCCACCAAAACATTAAAAATCAGCAAGTTAACAAAGTCGCACATTGGAAGCAGAAATCCTTAGCAGCTCAAGAGATCCAGTATATATAGGGAAACATCTAATAGATTTTAGCCATCTCATTATGAATACTTAGACTCATATTATAAGACTTATTAAACCTTTTACGAATTAATCTTTGTACTTTCGGAAAGAGATCAATAAAAATAAACATTTGCAATCTTGGTCCTCGAGTTTTTATCTAAAATGATTTTCGAACCCCCCATTAGTTATAAGTTTTGATTGTGTGAGTTTTGACTCTCACAATTTTGCGCCGTCTATGAGAATGCAAAATATTCTTCACCCTAAGGGCGAGAGGATCTGAGAGAGCAATGTCCGGAGACGGAGACACCTCCGGAGATGGAGACACCCCCAGAGATGGATGAAGTGTGAACCAATCCTATGGAGCTGTGATTTCCTCGATCAAAGCCCTTCCCTAAAGAGAAGAGGAAACTAGGAATTGGAGCCCGAGTATAAAGAAATCCTAATGGCGCAATCTCATTCCAAAAGAGTGTAGCCGCCGGGATCAATCATCCTCGTAACAATCCCCTTATCATTAATCTCATGATCGGAGACCATAACGTGGTGAGAATTTTAATCGATTAATGGAGTTGGATGAATGTTTGATTCCAAGAAACCCTTTGACGGATGAAAATCAGGACTTTAGATCTCGTCACCCATACAATGCCTTTGGCTGGTTTAGCCAGAAGAAAAAAGATGGCGATGAGAGTGAACCAATCCTATGGAGCCGTGGTTTCCCCGATCAAATCCCTTCCCAAAGGAGCAGAGGAAACTACACATTGGAGCCTGACTATAGGGAGATCCCGATGGCGCAATCTTATTTGAAGATAGCGTAGCCACCAGGATTGATCATATTCGCAATGATCTTTCGACATTAGTCTCTCGAATGAAGACTACAACGTGACAATAATTTTAATCGACTTAGGGAGTTTGATGAATGTTTAATTCAAAGAAATACTTCCTCGGATGAAAATCAGGACATTAGATCTCTTCATCCATCCAATGCCGTTGGATGGTTTCAGCTGAAGAAAAAAAGATGACGATCGGAGGGAACCAATCCTAAGGAGCAGCGGTTTCCTCGACCAAAGCCTTTCCCAAAGGAGCAGAGGAAACCAGGGATTGATCCTGACGATAGGATATCCCAAAGGCAAAATCTCATTTAAAGAGAGTGTAGCCTTCAGAATCGATCATCCTTGTAATGGTCCCGACTCCTACTGGGGTCAAGAAAATTTGGGGATGCTGAAGGGTTTCTCACTCTTATTTCTTAAAAGAGAGAAGCTGAGAAATCCGGTAACCGAAACGGTTGCCAAGGCGGTACCAAGTAAAGAAAAAGCGGAGCAATTACTCGCAAAGCAGGGGTGAAAATTGCAAAAATAAGAATCTCGCAATCGAGAAACCAATCTTCCGTGCGAACCGGCAATCTGTATAGACAAAGAGCATCCAGAACACTGTGGGGAGATCGGTGCCAACTCGGAAGAGCCGATGAAATTGGAGTTGATCTACTTATTAAAGGCAAACATGTACACATCCACGTGGGTCGTAGAAAACACGCCTAACATCGATATTAACATTACAACCCATGAGCTCAATGTCGATATCCCCTATGTAAACAGATGAGTTCAGTCTGTATAGACGAAGAATATATGAGACGCTGCAGGGAGATCGGTGCCAACATGGAACAGCCTATCATATCGGAGTTGATCTCCTTCCAAAAAGGCAGAAATAAGCAACACCATATGGGACAATAAAGGGATTCTCGATCTTATTTCTTTAAAGAGATAAGCTGAGAAATCCGGTAACCGAAGCAGTCACCAAGGCGGTACCAAATAAAGCAAAAGCGAAGCGATTACTAGCAAAGCTGGAGTGAAAATTGCAAAAAGAAAAATCTTGCAACAGAGAAACCGATCTCCTGTGCAAACCGGGAATGTGTATAGATAAAGAGCATCCGAGACATTGCGGGGAGATCGTTGCCAACTCGGAAGAGCCGATCAAATTAGAGTTGATCTACTTATTAAAAGCAAACATGAACACATCCGCATGGGCCGCATAAAACATGCTTAGCATCAATGTTAACATCACCAAGCCATGAGCTCAATGTCGATATCCCCTATGTAAACCAATGACTTCAGTCTGTCTAGACGAAAAGCATATGGGACGCTGCAGGGAGATCGGTGCCAACATGGAAGAGCCGATCAAATCAGAGTTAATCTCTTTCCAAAAAAGGCGACATAAGCACATTGATATCTTCCATGTGTTACAATAATCTCAGTCTGCATATACGAAGAGCATCCATATTTTTATGGGAAGATTGGGGAAAGCCTAGAAGAACCGATCAAATCAGAGTTGATCTCCTTCCTAAAGGCCAAACATGAGTACATTCACGTGCGCCGAGGAAGTCATGTTCGGGAACAACATTGACATAATAAGCCGCAAAGCTTAAATGTGGATCCCAACTCAAAGTTGATGAAACAGAAGAGACGAAACCTCGAATCAGAATGAACACAACCAGTGAAAAATGAGGGGGAGACATTGTTTAAATTCTGATCCATCGTAAAGGATGAGCATCCTCATTGGCTTGCAGACCTTATGGTGGAGAAGAAAAATAATGGAAATGTGGAGTCTGCATTGATTTCATGGACCCAGCTTAACGCTTCCCCATATCAACCGACTGGTGAAAGCCAACACCAGGAACAAAATGTGTCCTTTATGGATGCATTTTCAAGGTATAATCAAAATCATGATAAACCCAGATAATCGGGAGAAGACCGCGTTCATAACGGACCATGGAATCTACTGTTACAAGGTATTGTCATTTGGCGTTAAAACGCCAGAGTGACATAAGAGACTCGTCAATAAGATGTTCGCCAAACAGCTCGAAAAAACAATGGAGGTGCACGTCGATGACATTCTGGCGAATCCTTTAATGAAATATCACATCAAACATTTTCAAAAGTATTTCAAGCAACTCAACCGGTACAACATGGAGCTGAACCCGATAAACTGCAAGATTAGAGTAGCCGCTGGAGAATACATGGGCTATCTCATGATGCACGAAGATCAACGCCTTGATAGTGATGGCTTGGCCAAAGATGAAACAAGAAGTCATAAATTCACCAGGCGAGTTACGGTGCTATTAGTTTCGAGATAGACAGACAAATGTCTGGCTCTCTACGATACCTTCCGGGAGAATAAGAAAGTTTACGTGGATGGAGAAGAACCAGCAGGTGTTCCAGGAGCTGAAGAGATACTTGGCAAGCCTTTCTATCATAGCAAAAACCTGTCAAAGGGGAACCTCTATTCCTATATATCACGTTATCAACAACAACAGTGACTGGAATAATCATAAAAGAGGAATGTAATGATCAAAAACTGATCTTTTACATGAGTCAAAATTTGACGAACATGGAGTCTCAGTATCAACTGATGGAGAAGGCAACACTGGTGGTATCAATGTCGTCCAGAAAGTCGAGGCATGACTTCGAGTCATACACGACCACATTCCCCCACAGAAAAATTTTGCATAGCCGAAGTCAATATGAACGACTAGCAAATCAACGGCGGAATTGAGTGAGTACGGTATCAACTATCATACTGGAACATGCAACAATTCCCAGATGTTCACAGACTTTTAGTTGAGACTCCAGCCGCAGGTGTCTAGAACCGACTCCTAACTCAATTTAGATGTTCCACTTAGATGGATCATCATCCAAACAAGGCTCATTAGTTGGATTGTGATTAACATCATGCACCAGAGAAAATCCTAAAACAATCGCTCTGGCTATCGTTTACGAATATCTGACCCCAGCGTTATGGCTTGCACTCAGTCTTAGGATCCAAAATCTCCAAGCATACTGTAATTCCCTGCTGGTAGAAAACCAATTTGGTGGAGAATACTATGCGAGAGATTATTTACGGAAGCCTACCTCAAGGTGATCAAGGGGCTAGTGAAACAGTTCTGAGAATTCAAGCTGACGTGAGTCCCTTGCAGAGAAAATGATCTGGATGACGCATTGGTAGCTCTAACATCAACTTCAACCCCGGGGGAACAGTGAGTGATTTCGGTAGAGTTCATCGAGCAACCAAGCATCAATCCATCACAAGTCGTGAACCTCATAAGACCCCAAAGGAAGAAGAAGAAGACGAGTCCCTGAAGAAGGAAATGGCCGAGCAGAGTCGGCGAATAAAACCATCATTGACGGGCTCAAGAAGTGCCGTGATCAGAAGAAATCAACATGATCTTATGATTCCATCCAAAAACTCCAAGCCGAGGCACAGGGGAAATACCATTTGTACTTGTTTATAGTATCAAATTTGTTAACCCCTCAGAAGTTAATGCCCATCTAGTGGCAGAAGTCATAGCAAAAATCACAACAACATCGCTACTGATTATAATGCCTATATGGTAGTTAAAGTCATAACCAAAAACGCAACTGCATCTGTGAACTAAAGCCCCTCCAAAGCGACAGAAGTAGTGATATTACTTCTAGGAGTGACTGATAAATCAGTCACACTTCAAACTAACTACGAATGGCTTGATAACTTATCCAAGGGTATGTAGGCAGCTTATCTATTGATCTGTATACACGTATACTCCCACGAATTTTCAAAAAAAAAAATGACATACACAAATCTCTTGAGTTATACAGACGACTGTCTTGAGTTCCAAAAAACTGTATGTTGCTGGCCACAACAAGACATCTTTTTGTCCCAAACGCAAATTCCAACAAATTTTCAAACTTACAAAAAATGTTTATTTCTGATCACAATATGAAAAACTATCATTAAATATGGTTCTTTAACATCCATAGACAGATAAATTAGCGTGCTATATAAATTCCTGGATTAATATCGAAAGGGCGCGGCTTGATCGGAAATGCGGGAAGTGCTCAGGTGATATTCTGTTTAGCTTATCTTCAGGAGTATTTCATGGAATGGAAATACCTCAGAGTGTAAACCGCAAAATAAGCTTGTGATACCAAGTAAACACCGTCCTAGGTACACTGGTCATACCACATCTCATGAATGCAATGCCAAACCGACTCTAATGTGAGATTATAAACCCAGTAAAACGCTTCAAAGCACACTGGTCATTTAGCACACTTCGGGCTAACTAGTATAAAGATTGGAATGGCCGGAAAAATATTCTTATCAAACCGAATGAATAAACTGTTTCTAAGCATAGAAAATAACTCTGACCTAAAAAAAATTTCATTATTATTGCAAATTCAACATGAGTTCAAACTCAGCATGCCAACATAAGGCACAAAGCCGAGATTTAAACATACTACGACAATAAGAAAGCCCCTATTGATTTCATGCGAGCAAGGTCGAACATATGACTAAAATAGTCCGCGCACACTACCTTTAAACATGCTCAAAAAATGGTAAAAACCGTCTAAATCCACTGTCTTGCAACATTTTGAACGTAATAACAAAGAAAACGTCTTAAAATTAAGACATAAGCATTACAGACTCAAGCTGCAAGCATTATCTTACTTCTCCTAGGATTGGACTCTTATATTCAAATAAACATTCTAGCTAATCAGAATTAGCATCCGAGCATCACGAGTAGTGTATCGAGTACTCTATCTCGAATAACTCCCCAACAAGGAAAAAAAAACCGAAACAACACTTTGCACCAACTTTGGCCTATTGACAATTAATAGCCCATCATTTTGACTCACCAATCGCGATCAACACCTTATTGTAACCTCGCTACCTCCGCACACGTACTACTTTATTTTAGTGTTGGGCCACTCTCTCTAGCTACTGGTTCCTCCACGAGGGCTGAAAAGAAAAGAAAAAGGGACAGTCGGACAGAAGGCTCGAAGGTTTCTTGGGGAATTAGACCACTCCATCCTTTATTTCACCTAGGAGCCATATTAGCAGCAGGGAAAAATAGCAAGTTGGGGGCTAACTGTTAGAGTCAAAACTCACCCCTCGAAGATTGGTCAACCCGAAAGTTTGGATACTTGCACAAAGACTATTCATTACACTATTTAAATTCGCCAACTATTGAAACGACGATCAGATTCATTTACATGCTTCCACGACAAGTCTTGACTGAACTGGCGAGTTAACTGTTCATTTTGAGTTTTTCTTTATCATCAGATCACTGTTCATCGGGCCAATTATTGTTGATCGGACCGGGTAGTGTTCATGCACTACTGTTCACAAGTTAATGTGCATAAGTTACTGTTCAGGGGAAAAGCCCAAAGCCCAGCAAAACATTAAAAATCAGCAAGTTAACAGAGTCTCACAATGGAAGCAGGACTCCTCAGAAGCCCAAGACATTCCGTCTATATATAAGAAAGCATGTAATAAATTTTAGCCATCTCATTATGAATACTTATACTCGTATTATAAGACTTATGAAAGCTTTTACGAATTATTCTTTGTATTTTTGGAAAGAGATCAATAAAATAAAAATTTGCAATCTTGGTCTTCGAGTTCTTATCTAAAAATATTTTTGAACTCCCATTAATTATAAATTTTTATTGTGTGAGTGTTGACTCTCACAGATTGACTTGTCGTTATTGTCTTGGGAGGATAGATGCCTTTCAACTAAAGTATGAGAAGAAGACATGTTGGTTTGATTGTCATTGCCGGTTTCTTTCATTGAACCATCCGTACCAATTGAATTGTTGAAGAGTAAATTGAAGGTACAAGATTTTAAACCACCATATATATCTGGTGAAAAAAATTAAAGCACAAATTGATTATTATGGTGCTCAAGAAACTGTTAGTCGTGGAGGTAATTGGCATGTTCCGAGCAATATGTCATATGGGTATGGATAGCATCAAAACTGGCATAAAAGTATATTTTGGGAGTTGTCATATTAGAAATATTTGCTAATTCGACAGATTTTGGATGTAATGCATGTCGTGAAGAATTTTTTCGAGAATATCATGCATGCAATACTGAATGTAGCAAGAATGACAAAAGATAACAAAAATTCATAGCTAGACTTGCGTGCTATTTGTGCTAGAAGCGAGTTACATATTAGAAACGATGGTAGAATTCCAGTTTCCATATTTAGGTTGCCATCAGAAGCGAAAACAGTGTTACTCAGTTGGGTGGGATCACAAGTAAAGTTTCTGGATGGATATGTTTTTAATTTCTCCAGATGTGTTAAGCAAGGGCAAAAGTTTACATGAATGCAGAGTCATTATTGTCATGTATTCATGCAACAGCAATTACCATTTGCATTGGCTGAGTTAATTCCAAAAATTGTACATGAAGCAGCTGCAGGTAAGTAATTTAGTTAAGATGTTTGCTTTAATATTTTTTAATTAATGGATGAAACATAGTTATGATATATATATGTTTTATATATAGCATGTATTAGGGCATTTTTGGGATTTGAGTGCACGAACACTCACTGAAGAAGCGTTAGAACAACTTTTTTCGCAATATTATGACCTTGTTATGCAACGTGGAGAAGATATTTCCTCCACCATTTTTGATGTTATGGAACATCTCACAGTCCACTTTCCTCATGAAGCCTTACTAGCTGGACGTGTTCATTTTCGATGGATGTACTGTATCCATTTCAGTGGTTTATGAAAACATTGAAAGGCAAAGCAAAGAATTTGGCAAAAGTTGAAGGGTCAATTGTCGCCGGTAGTCTGGGAGAAGAAACGACTCACTTCAGTTCACATCGTACTAGTTTGCACCAAAAGTTCACACACAGAAAATAACTCATATGAGATGCAACAGTGATCTGGGTGAAAAACTGAAAGAAGTTTGGTGGAGTGATACAGATGACCATCACGCAGCACACACTTATACACTTCTAAATTATACTTAAGTGATCCCATTTGAAAGGTAAATTATTTTTATATATATGTAATTATATAGATGTTAATTAAATTATGTAAATATTTTTTAATTGAGTATATTATTAATTAATTAACATGTATCTCTTTCATTTAGTTTATTTGTAAGTTAGGTAAAAGAAGTCATTGAAAGAATTTTAGAGATTGAGATTAATAAACGAAAAGATATGCACTTTGCACCATGGTTGAAGAGTCAGGTGGAAATTAATTAAGTCAAGAGAATTATTTGAATTAAATTTTAATGTTTAATTAGTTAAATTAAGGAAATTAATTTATTACAATTTATTTATGCATGTAGATTGTCTATGACGATCCAGATTATCCACCATGGTTTCATGATTTGAAGCGGTAAAATAACAAAGACGCCGATGTATTTCACCAGAGGATATACGTTTCACACCTTTGATTATGGTAAAAGGCGAGCAACAGCCAATTATTGAGTATGTGTGTGAAACAGATTTCTATAGGATCATACAACAATTTTTTAAGTGAAATTTACGGGATTAGTTTGGCTGAAATGTGTGCACTTCAAATGGGAGTGGTTTGATCCCGTTTATAATAGAGGTACTCGTTGCAACAAATTTGGAGTTGTCGATATACATCCGAGGAGAAGATATAACAAATTTAAGTCTTTCATCTTATCATCACAAGCAGATCAAGTTAGCTTCATTTCATACCCTCGGATCAGAGAAACTGGAATCAGTTGGTTATCGGCTATTAAAATCATTCCCCGGTGTCGAATAATTGAAGTGCAGAACTACCTTTACAAGAAGATTCATGTCTGGATATACAAGTACCCGATCAAACTACAGAGGACATTGTGCTAATTGATCCGCAAAACCGAGAATATGAACATCTCCCCAAAAATACAACCAACGATGGTATTGAGCGAGATGAGTTTTATGAAAGTGATGATGAAAGTTTATATGACGGAAGTACATGTAGCGAAGATGGATCCGACTGAATGTGAGTTAATATGTATAAAAAATTTAAGAAGATGTACAATCAAAATGTTTTTAATGTCTTCACACGATCAAAATCATATATACGATCAATCTAT
>KE154293.1:701310-747460 GCA_000411075.1 Sisymbrium irio | reverse complement strand
AAATAAAATGATAGAGATTCAGAATGAAAAAATATATATACAAAATAGAATTCATATAACAGTAATACATATGATATTATTATAATGAGGAGAAAACTATATATTATATCAAAAATAAAGAATGTAATTGTAAATTTATAAATTTATATAGTAAATACAGAATATATTAATATATCAAATGAGTTAATAAATATTGATGAAATGTAAAACCAAACTACAACTAAAAGACGATAAAGTTAAAATAATGAGTGAATCATCAAAAACATCTCTCTGAGTGAAATGGAATCCATCACCTCTATCTAATAAGAAAATGTTTCTTTTGGTCAGTACGAGAAAAGATTTTACTCGGTTCTTGGATGTAAAAAAAACTGTTGAAATACAGGAATCTGACAGCTGTTTTCACAAAGGTAGAGATTTAAGATGGACAAAGCATATCTTATTGGTAAGACATATGAACTCTATGGAAAGTTGATCGAGTTAACTGATGCTAAAGTACAAGGTGCATTGATTTGGAGATATCTATTAATGCCACAGTAGAAACTGCAGTAAAAACTCTTAGAGGAAGAAAACATCAAGTGTAAGTTCTGAATTCAATAGAAAAGGACATTCAAAAGATCAGAGACATGGGCCAATTTCAAGGAGATGATATAAGACTTGGAGACGAACAAATGACATCTTTAGACCAAAGTTCAGTATAAGAAGCACATGGAAACACATTCGCACAACACAGCCACGAGTAGACTGGTATGAGGGAATATGGTTTCATCACAGTACCCCCAAGTACTCTTTTATCGCGTGGCTATATATGTTCATAACCGGCTCGCAATAGGTGAAAAAACTGCTGCAGTGGAATGCCAGAGCTGAGGCATCCTGCAACCTTTGTGATGCTCCAAAGTAAACTCAAAACCATCTCTACTTCCAATGCAAGTATAGGGAGGAAGTATGGAAAGATCTCAGCCAAAATGTTCTTGGTGTAAAATACACATCTTAGTGGACTAACATTTTGGAGATACTGGGGGACACAATTGGGAAACCTCAAACTCTTCTTGATCAGATACGTGTCTTCAGACACAGTTGGCAGTTTAAACCCTTTTAATACTAAGAAATTTTGAAGATTTCTGTTTTTATAGATCAATCAGATTTTTACGTGTAAATTATACACATTCGTATGCATCACGTACGTACCGCTCACCAGTTAGATTACAAAGAAACTCGCAATCTATCTCGTCCCACGGATAACCTTTCGAATTTCATCTGCATAAAAGACCTAATCAAGTAAATAATGAACATTAACCGCCATGTGGCATGGTAAGAACATCTCCAACCCAACGGTATAACAACAAATTTGCAGTTTTTCTTTCTCCAATCTAACGTTATATCTGACGATAAATTTTGAATTTTAGTGTTTTGTGAATAGTATCACGTTATATTTAGTGCAGCATTATTCACAAAACGCTAAAAATTAAAATATTATTTTATTCTTACTTTTCCTTTTAAATATATATTTAAATGTTTATATATCAATTAACTATTCATAAGCAAATTCATTAAAAATACAAATATATACCATAATAAAAATCAATTAAAATACTGAAATATAAAATCATATAATTAAAATTAACACATATAAAATCTCATAATTAAACTTAAACATACATAAAATTACATAATTAAAATTAAACAAACGTAATAATTAAAATTAAACAAAAAAATACATAATTAAAAATAAACACACATAAAATCAAACATTTATATAGTATTATTTATCAAAAATATAAAAATCGATCTAATTAGTTTTTTTTTTAATTTAGAAATGTTCGTAATTTTATATTTTATTTATTAGTTAATCAGTTTATAAATAATTAGTATTTATTAAAACTATTAAATAATAAACAGCGTTTTATATTTAATATTATAATAATAAAGAATATTTTGATATTTAATGTTTGTAATTAGAGATAAAAAATAAAGTGGAATACTAAAACACTAAATTTAGTGTGTTTTCAACACCAAATATACCGTTAGGTTAGAATTGCTCTAACATTGTAAAAATATATGATTATGACATTAACTTAACACTAACGTAGTAGGCAGTGACGGTTCCGTAGAGTTTCCGGGGATGAGTTTGAGTTGCATATTGATTTTGAACAAATACTCTTTCTTGGTTTGGAATCGAGAGAAAGAGTGAGAAGCTCTCCGTTGTTGGCGACTTTCCACGACCATCACCCCAAGTGATGTCGAATTCTGTGTCGAAAGTTAGGGCGGAAACCGGAGAGAAGAAGGCCGTACGTGGTCAAAACTGTGAGTGTGAGTAACAGAGATAAGATCAAAGTGGAACGGTCCATGCTTGTGTGTCGGTGAGATTGAGAATTGAAATCATTCATTGGAACCGTTGGTGTTGGTGGGTTTTATACAAGGAAGGTTAATCATAATATCTTCCCATGACCCATCTAGCTCTTCTCCTCTTGCCTAAACACCATGAACCGCTTAGTTATGCTATACACAATTTCCCCATCCTCTCTACGAATGCGAAGTGTGTACCTACACAGAAACAAGCGTCTTCTTCTCTCCAATGCGAAGTTTGTACCTACACATGCATAATTATTCCTGTTCTATGGAAAAAGGTTTTAATGTTACATTATTATATGCAATGCATCTCTTTTAGAATATTGTGTTTCACTGATGAATTCAAATGTAGTCAGTTTTGTTCTTTTTATCCTTTTTTACATTGTTCACAAACACAGGAGCTCATCGTACAATTATTTCGCATAACCCACTAAGGAACAAAGATATATACATTATCAGAGAAAATAAAATATATAGTGATAAAAAGATTCAAAAAAATGTATGTTATATACAAAAGTACAAAACCAAAACATAGGTTACTTATGCGAATGAAGAGCGGAAAACGAGCATGTGAAAAGGCAGGCATTAAGTTACAAAATATACTGTAAAGGGAGCATATATTACTTTAACGAATTAGTACACTACAAACGAATCAATAGAATTCATGTGATCTACAATAAAATGAATAGAATTTTTGTAACAACAAAGAAAATATAGGATTTTGTTCTTCTCTCAACTCTATACTCTCTATGCAGCTAAGCACTCCTTTGGAATACCTTGAGGGAATCTCTTGGCATCCGTACAATAGTTGTAGATCATATAGTTTCTCTGCACCCATCTCATCCTCTCTTGAGCCGTTGAGTCAAGCTCCTGGGACAGCCACGAGCCGGTGGTCCCCTGTTCCGAGCCATTAGGACAAGACGACTTGCCGTTTGACCAGACACAAGCTTCTTGGTTGAAGCCACGGTACGAAGCAGTGAAAGGAGCTTTAGACCAATCGGTTTTGACGAGACCACCTCTCGTGGCCCAATCATCAGCGTTCCAGAGACTCGAATACATTCTCATTGGTCGGTTCTTGGGAAACAAAGTGCCAATAGATTCCATGTTCTTGAATTCTCTAATGGGAGTTCCATCGACAGTGAAAATGATTCTTTGTGGGTTCCAGAGAATGGTGTAAGTGTGGAAATCAGCTGTTGGATCGAACCAGAGTTTGAACTGCTGTTCTTTGTCTCCTTTGCCTTGTGTGTAGACATTTGTGTGGAGTGTGTAAGGATCTCCACTTGAATTCCCCAAAAACTCAAAATCAATCTCGTCCCATGTTGTTCCAGGTGATTTCAACTGCAAATAATATATTCAAAACCCATTTTAGAAACAAGAACTTCAAACAAAAGCAAACCAAAATTTGAAGACTGCGTGTGTTGTAGCTTACGTAGAGTGTTGTGACGGTTCCTGCGGAGTTTCCAGGGACGAGCTTCATTTGCATGTCGATTTTACCAAACAAGTACTCGTTTTTGGATTGGAAGCCAGAGCCAGAGGATTTGTCTAGAGATAGAGTGAGCAGCTCTCCATTGTTCTTGATCTGTCCACGTCCATCTCCCCAAGTGATCTCAACGTCTCTTTGGAAATTAGCTGAAACAGAGGNGCAGCTAAGCACTCCTTTGGAATACCTTGAGGGAATCTCTTGGCATCCGTACAATAGTTGTAGATCATATAGTTTCTCTGCACCCATCTCATCCTCTCTTGAGCCGTTGAGTCAAGCTCCTGGGACAGCCACGAGCCGGTGGTCCCCTGTTCCGAGCCATTAGGACAAGACGACTTGCCGTTTGACCAGACACAAGCTTCTTGGTTGAAGCCACGGTACGAAGCAGTGAAAGGAGCTTTAGACCAATCGGTTTTGACGAGACCACCTCTCGTGGCCCAATCATCAGCGTTCCAGAGACTCGAATACATTCTCATTGGTCGGTTCTTGGGAAACAAAGTGCCAATAGATTCCATGTTCTTGAATTCTCTAATGGGAGTTCCATCGACAGTGAAAATGATTCTTTGTGGGTTCCAGAGAATGGTGTAAGTGTGGAAATCAGCTGTTGGATCGAACCAGAGTTTGAACTGCTGTTCTTTGTCTCCTTTGCCTTGTGTGTAGACATTTGTGTGGAGTGTGTAAGGATCTCCACTTGAATTCCCCAAAAACTCAAAATCAATCTCGTCCCATGTTGTTCCAGGTGATTTCAACTGCAAATAATATATTCAAAACCCATTTTAGAAACAAGAACTTCAAACAAAAGCAAACCAAAATTTGAAGACTGCGTGTGTTGTAGCTTACGTAGAGTGTTGTGACGGTTCCTGCGGAGTTTCCAGGGACGAGCTTCATTTGCATGTCGATTTTACCAAACAAGTACTCGTTTTTGGATTGGAAGCCAGAGCCAGAGGATTTGTCTAGAGATAGAGTGAGCAGCTCTCCATTGTTCTTGATCTGTCCACGTCCATCTCCCCAAGTGATCTCAACGTCTCTTTGGAAATTAGCTGAAACAGAGGATATGACGCTAAGAGAAAGCAACAGAGGAAGTAAGTAATTGATTGCCATCTTGAGAGCTTTCTGGTTTTTTTTTTTGATCTGTGAAGTTCTTGTGTTGCGTTTTTGGTTTTGTGGTTTTGAGGGTTTATGGATGAATGTATATATATATAGTAAGTAGTAAAGATTTAAGAGGAAGGTTCGTATGGTGAAAGAGGAAGCCGCGTTTTTGAGGCAACAGCTGGAGATTGGGCCACATTGTAGTAAAAAAGCTGTCTTCAATTGGGTTGGAGTTCACGCGCTTTATTTAGTTCTAAAAATTAAATTTAAAATATAATTACTCTTAATATTATTTCAAATTAAAATTTGGGATTTGAGAGTTTTGCTATCAAAAAGTTGGATTTAGGAGTTAGATACTTTACCACCGGCTTAGCCGACCTTGACAGAGAAGGAATTTTACCTCTAATAGAACCAAGAGATTCTGTTAGAACAAAAAAGAAAGTTAAAAAGTGTTTGCTTTGAAAAGTTTAACTAGAATTTCATAAATTTGATGTTTAAAAAATAATATTATAAATTTATGATTTTTAACACATACTGACTCATCGACTTTCGTATTTTTGCAATTTCTTAATTCAATCATTTTGATTCTATTAAGTATTGCTAACTCGACTGAAAAAAAAAGTACTAAAAGCAAAGTTTAAAGGTTATAAGATTGTCTGAGAGAAGCTAATATTAAATGTTGTGGTTTTGGGTTTAGAAAAATTATAGGTTTCCATCTAAAACCTTTTGATAATAATAAATTTTTTTTAAAAAATTGATTCTGCTATTCTTTTTCTTGACTATTACAGTACTAGTTAAGTAGTTGTTTTGGCAATAAAAATATATAATATAAACTAGAATAATTTACAACTTAACTAATGTGAGTGTTTGTTTTTATCGCCACATAAAAAAATTTAGAGTGCTTAAGAAATTAGGATATACAAGGATCCACAATTCACATTGCACTTGTTTATTTTTTGAAAAAAAGGGAAAAGTAATAATTAAAGATTCAAAGTTAAAAGTAGGGGGAGGAAGAGAGATGCCAGGGATATGGTAGTTGTTGGATAAAGCATGATATCAACTGACTTAAAAATGTTTGACGTAGAAGTGGTGGAGACAGCTAAGACATTCAACTTGATGACGGTCGTGGTCTGGAAGTTTCTTAGTCTAAGTGGCTTGGTTTTAAGAGCATATCCGTCAAGTCTTGAAATCTAAACGAATATTCAGGTAAAAATCGAAAGAAATATGGTATTCTGATCTTTTGTTGTGGAACACAAGCATAACACAGTAACTCGGTATCAAATAAAGAGATAAGACATAACTCCACTTGTTCGTAAAAACCTATTAATCATATATCTAAGACCGCAAAATCATATATGACAAGATACCTGAGCGAGGCACTTCATCTGCCTCTCGGTACGATAATTAAAATATTGAGTCATCAGTTGTGTTACCATAAACTCCCGGTAAAATAGTTAAAAATTCCCCCAACACAACCAAATAATAAAGCAAGAATCAAAGAAACATGGCATTGATGTTTCGTGGAACACAAGCCTTACAAATAAAGAGTTACAAGCCATACATTCTACTTGTTAAGACTGCAAAATCAGTTCTTAAGAATGCTAATGTCTAAATGAGTCAATCAAACATATTAGAAGTCTCCTGCTTCTTAACACACACATCCACTGGATCTAACTGTACACTTCTTTTATACAATACCTGGGTCCCTTCACCTCCATTCGCGCTGCTGCCTCGTAGCCCCCAAGCTTGAGTTTCCATTTGGTAAACACTGTTTGAATCATTAGTGTTGTCACCAACTTACCATCATGAAGGTACGGTACGATCATGATGAAGAAAGACCAGACTATTCTTCTTCATCATCATCCAGCTCTACAATCTGTGCACGCCTCTCAGCGGCTTTCCTCCTGATGAAGAAACCCCATCTCATTGCTGCCTTTATCTTAAGCCACCCAACAACAGCTCTGCCTGATCGACCACGATCTTCATCATAACCTTGCATAGGCGTGTTTAGAAACGACGGAAAAGTATACCCATCCTCTGGCAAATGTGAAGCAGTGCCATTGCCTCCTCCTCCCATGCTGAATAGGCGGAGGAACTGTTGCATGTCCTCGTTCTCGAGCATCTCATGGCTTCTGAGTCGGATCTCTTCCTCTGAGAAGAATTCTTCTGCTCCTCTCTCGCGGTGGTTTGACCAGTCTTCGAAAGGATTGAGATTTGCCTGGTGAACTGAAGAAGAGTTGATGTTTTGATATCCGCTCGTGGATGACTGTGGAGGACCGAGAGCAAGCATACCGTTCATGTTTTGATTGTTTATGGAGCTTTGAGCCTGATGTAGATTTCCCATAAGCTGATCCTGCGCTGTAGCGACCGAAGCAACCTCATATTGTGCTCTTGGGTTGGAGTTTAGAAGCTGGGGCTGCGGAGGATACCTTGTCGCCATAGTTTGATCATACCCTGCAGTATTTGACAGAAGCAAACAAACTTGTAAGATTCAGTAACTTATACAACGATACATGTTTATATGGGAGTAACTGCAATTCACGAACCTCCAATAGCAAAATCTGAAAGCACTGGAGATTGATTAGCCGGCGCTGAGGATGATTGCCCTACCATCTGCATTGGATGGTCAATGGCAGCAGCTGAGTAATTCTCCGCATCAGTTTGAGTAATCCCCAACAACTTAGGCTGCTTCATGTCTAGGAGAGATTTTCCATCATACTCTATGACTAAGTTCCAGTTTTCATATGCTTTCTTCACCATACCATCAACATATACCTTCAGAATCAAAGAAGTGAAAGACAGAATCAAATTTGACGTATCTCTTCCTTCAGTGGCTTTAAAAGAATTCAGTCCAAACACAGCTAATTAACTTTAAGTCTATATACAGAAGATTGTTATAAGTTTAAGGAACATGCAGCAAACCTTTTGGCTTTCAGTAAGTGAATCAGCAGAGAAGTATTGATCGCCGGAAATGAGACCACTTAGCTCATAGATATTATTGAACACAACGCCGACATTCCTTGAATCCTCGGGATAGTAGATATAAAGCTTACCGCTCAGGACACACGTCTTGGCGTGCTCTACTAGTGCATCCCACATTTTGTTTGACATTCCGCTTCCGAGAACCTAGATAAACAAGGATAGAGATAGAGATTAAATTAGCCATGGCGTAAATAAATTCAATGATCAGTGTCTTTCACGAGCAACAAACTTGACATAATAAGCTACTTACAGTGCGTAATTTTCCAGAATCCCTGACCATTACTCTCAGAAAGTCTTCTACAGTGACTATTCCTGCAGCATTAAGCTTTTTATGGAATGCCCCATCCTTACCGATCTTCTCCAATCTCCACACGTCATCATTCAGAGCAGGTGGATAATGCTTCTTGTACACTACAAATAAACAAAATGTGCATCAAACTCACCATATGGTACACTGAGAAAGAAATAAAAGTAATAACTTTTAAGACCATACATTCGCCCCTGTGATCTTTAACAATGAAAGCTTCCGTCTTTGCCTCACGTATGCGCATGCCATCACAACACCCAGACGCAACCCGTAAACCGAGTCTGAACTTCCGACTCCGAATCCAACTCGAATTATCGGTGAAAACCAGCTCGCCCAAAGTTCCAACCCCTTCCTTGAGGGTAACATACAAATCACCAGTCAGCAACGGTCTCTTTCCTTGACGCTCTCTCACAACATGGCTTTCAAATTCTTCCTGAGACCAGCCTTCATCATCTTCACTATTAAAGTCACCCTCAAGCACAACAACCTCAAGCTTTGCTGAAGCCTCTGGACCATATACCACAGCACGCCCAGTGTTTGCATCAAGCAAGACGACATGGATTGCCGCACCTTGCTCTCCTTCTACTCTTCCTCCTGTGAATAAGGGGAGAGATAACCTAGACCTGAACTGCAACCGTAAGTTCCGACCATCCGGACCTTCAATTCGCTTTGGAGAAGACCCAGACCCAGAACTGCAAAGTAAAAATAACCTCAGTAACGTTGAAAGAACGAGCATGTCACTAAAAAGAGAGCCATTAAGATACAATGAGCAACTTCGGTTTTACCTTCCAGTAAGCCTAGCAGGGCCTAATTTCGCCAAAGCACGTTCAACTTCCTCGCTGACCTGCTCAGCAACAAATCCCACATTAACGCTATAAACAAAAAGAATCGCTAATTTCTAAGCGAAGGACATAAATAGTGCTAATACAGATCCATAGTAGTAGACATCAGGCAACGATTGAGTGACAATAGTGCACACAACGAAAAGCAGAGAGTAAAATAATCCCCAGAAGAGAAAGAAGATCTTACAACTCGGCGGAGAATAGGTTCTAAAGACGAGCAAAGCTTTTGCAAACTGTCTACTTTCAGAGCCTCAACAATCACACTGGCACAACCGTAAAAGAAAAAAATCCCCAAAGTCAGAAACTTTACATTAGAATCAAGTCGACATAAAAATCAAAGGAAGGAAGGAGAAGAAAGAAACCTAGCAAGAGCAGGACGTTTTCGCTCAGGATGATCATCATCACCGTTCCCCTCCAAACTCCTCTTGGCTCTATTCATGTTATTATTACCTTTATCCATTTCTACTTCTGCATTTCTCTCCAAACTCTACATGACCCACACAAATAAAAACCCTAGATTTCCTGGATCTGCATAATCACATACAGCACCACACAATTAATATCTTGAGCAGTCCATGAATAAACTCACAACTAATAAACTCATTCCCACTTAACAAACGAAACCAATTAACTAATTAACAAACCCAAAACTCACGTCTGAGATCGGACAAGACTTCCCGTAGACTATGTCTCTGGCTGAATTGAAGAGACAGAACAAAAGATAAACAGACAAGTCAGAAGAAAGTGTACCTGCGAAATCACACGCCGAATTGGGACGATTAGAAGTAGAAACAGAAGTGGGTGTTTTTTTTTTTTGCTTGAGAGTTTTGTGACAGTCTCCGCCTTTTGGTCGTCTTCTCTTTTGATGATGGTTTCGGATTTTTTTTGGGGTTAATCGGTCAACTATGGCGACTTATTGAGCTATGGCACTGCCTCTAGTGAGGATTTAATCTGGTGTGCTAAGGTCTACTAGACCAGTATGATTGTCGTCGTTTTTCGTTAAGAAAACAAAAACTAAAAAACGTCTGCCGGCCCCACTTACTTTGTAGTAGTGGCCGTTACTTCATTTTTCACACGCTCGTCCTTTTTGATTCATCTATGTAGGACATATTAAGGTTACACTTTTCTAAAGCCGCAACTTTTATGTCGACCGAAGAATCATAAGATAACTTTATCTAAACTTTACACTGTACAGCATATCGTATGCTAAGCTTTTTTTTGTTTATAAAATATAGTATTTAATTTCCATAAACCATAGATCTCGTGAACCATAGATCTACCCTACCATTAAATGTTTCAGATTCCCAAGTCCAGAAGTCGTTGTTTTGCAACAAATACAGAGAAGTTGACAACCAAACAAAGAAAACAAGTGATTAATACAACAAATACATTTTGGTTATCATGCTCTTCTGAATTCTCCAAGCCTTTTGTAGAGCTTAGCGAGCAACCGCCGACAGATTTCCGGCGACGTGCAAGGGCCACACATGAGGTATACGACGTTTCCCAGAGGGCGCATGAAGATACCATCTTCTCGGAGCATATTTAGAAGAGACTTTGCGTATAACGAAGCATACCTGAAATATACAGAAAGCAAAAACGAATGAGATACCATAAGTTTGGTGTTCAAGACAACGAGGCTAATTATGAAATACATGTTCCAAGAGAACCAGGTTATGTGAGAGATTACCCGGAATTGGAAGCATCTACTTTAAGTTCTAGAGCGAAAAGGGTTCCTAAAACAACCACCCTTTGAACTGCAGACTGAGATGATATTTGTTGCACTAGTTCTTCGTCCCACAGCTGCCAAAAAAAAGAAGTGTACGATTGAAACCCGTTTAAGGATGTTGCTATTGATTACGTATTTTGATCATGTGCACTACTTATGTCTAGATTAGGTGGATTAAAGAATAGGTATGTCCCAGTACCTCTCTCAGGGTTCCTCCTTGTGAGGTAATGTTATGGTTAGTCTCTGGATCTTTGAACCATTCGATGGCTTTGACGGCTGTTGCGCAACCCATAGCATGAGCTGAGTATGAGTGACCATGAAGCAGAGCTTTAAGCTACAACAAATTAAATAAGTTAGATGGCTTCAAGCAGAATCAGAATCAGATTTTCGATACGAGCGCGCCTTCTACTTTCATTTTTACCTTTGAATCTCCAGAAAATGAATCAAACACGGCATCCGTGGCAAGAGTGACAGCCAAAGGAATCATTCCCCCAGTCATCAATTTGGCGAAGCAAGCTATGTCCGGTTTGCAATGGAGAAGTTCAGCAGTAGTCTTCGTATATATCATGGTAATTTGTTAGCAGAAAGTAAATGGAATTTGGTAACAGATGATATATAACAAGATGACAATAAATCAAGTAACAGTTTACTACCTCTACTCCAAGACGCCAGAAACCTGTGAACACTTCATCGAAAATGACTGGAATCTTTCTATTACGACACTCATTGACCAGAACTCGTTGGAAAAGCGGATCAACCATGTGCATTCCCCCAGCACCATGAATTACTGCAGAGAAAATCGCCATAGTTTGAATCTAGCAATCTAGATGCTACACCTTACTGAATATTAGGAAGTTACATAGGTAAACTATTAAAAGTCATACTCGAAGAATATACTACCACACCTGGTTCTATTATCAGTGCTCCAACATGGGCGGATTGTGAAATTCCGGAATACTCTTGTAACTGCTCTGATACATACGCGGAATAAGTTGTTGCAAGACTTGATGTGTCTCTACTCTTGTCAAAAATCTCATCCCGAGTGGTGAAGGCTGTAAGAGTGGGAATACTGAATCAAACAACTATAAAGTAATATATCGGAGGATAGCAGAGAGAGGAAAGGATGATATTTACTTCCATATTCTTCTGGGGCGATTTCAGAAAAACTTCCAGGGAGGGAGAGATTCCAAGCTCCATTGGATAGAAAAACAGTAGGAGGATCCAGAAACAGGCCTCTTCCAGTATACCTACAACACAAAGATAGATGTAAAACCTAATCAAAGGGAAAGCTGAGAATAACATGACCAAATAATGTGAATTTTGCTGTTATCTAGATGTAATCATGATTCATCTTTCATCCCTAAGGGATCATATATCTATCTAAGTAATAAAATTGGATGGTAACAATGCAGTTACACATACAAGCAAGTTAGAGACCTCCCACAGTGGTGCATGAGATGCATATGATCCAAGAATTAAGATGAATGTTGCAAGCCAAATTCTATAGAATTTTGTCAAGTCAGAGTCGTGAAAAGCGAGAGGAAAAAACTCCTTACCACGGCTGCTGGAGGAAGCCTGTATAAGGTGATGGTGCTTGTGCTTCCATTGCTCCTAAAGTATCCCCATGGTAAGACCCCTGAAGAGCTAGGACCTAAAATAGAATACACATCAAATGATTAATCTTGCATATGGATAAAGATGAACTGCGAGGAAAAGGGCAGCACTTGCATCTAAGTAAGCAGCATAGTAAACACAAATGTTCCATAACAGATACAAAAATAAAGTATCTACGCATTGTTGAGAATTAGCAAGATGATTGTACCTTAAAAACAATATGGTTGTTCTCTTCTCTACCCTCAGAAAAATTCAGTAAGGTCCCATGATGAACACAAAACTTACGAAATGCCATCTTCAGGGCAATTTCGATTGCTGTGGATCCATTATCCGAGAAGTATACTCGAGAAGCCCAGCCTGCATGCGTAAACTGATTAGCCTTCCCTCAATGTTTGATAATTGAAAAAAAAGAGTCAGAACAAGTTTAGGGACCTTTTCCCACTCCATCTAATAAGAGCTCAGCACATTTCAAGGCAGGTTCATATACATTCTCAGGGAACATAACATGCCCGAACCTAGCAGCAGTGTAACCCATTTCTTTAGCAAGCTCAGCCTGAAATAGCCTAAACAAAGTTCAAAATAAACTTGAGAAGATTCATCACAAAGAAAAGATAACCATTAAGATTCATGACGGCATAAAGGGACTGGTTTTTTATCATAAAACTTGGAAAATAATAGCCAGCGATGACCTGGAAAGCAGGATCTGGCCCCTGTGTCCACCAGCTTGCACAAGCGTCAAATTGCTGGGTAATAGAACTGTTATCGGAAGCCTGAAAATGATGAGAGTCACACAAATCTCATTACATGCAGCAAATTCTAGATGCAGATATCTGAAACCATAAAGCTACCAGCTTGCTTAGGAGGAGTATACTAGGTACATGATAAGAGGATCTTCTCACACAAACCTTGTATATTGAAAAGTTTTCACCACAGCGGGAGTCTATAACCGTCACAGTTTCTTGAGGCACAAGTTGATGCTGAGTAAACGGCCACCAGAAAACCTCTCCTGCTTGCTTTGCCATGCCGTTTAATCTTTCAAGTCTCTCCAAATAAACTGATACCATAACCTCTTTCAAAGCCTTAAACACACCATCAGATTCAACAAACCATTCAATAAGATCATCTGAAGGATCTTTAGGAACAGGTGGAAGCACAAGCACAGGCACCCTACTAGCCAAAAATCATCAAACAGACAACAATAAGAAAAAAAAGTGAAACGGAAAGTATAAAGCAAACTAAAGGCACTGAAAATTACTTGTTCCTTAGATATGACGTCAATGGGACTTCATTAACAAGGCCGTGATCCTCAAAAACGACAGCAGCAACGTCATATCCACGAAGTTTTAAACTTTCATATGCGGCAATTGTCCCGGAGATACCACCGAGCCTACCGTCCCCGACGAGAATTCCAGGCAATCTAAAAGGCCTAATCTCAGGGAAACAAAACCAAACATCATTTTTTACAGACTTCTTCTCACATGTAATCTCAAAGGAGAAGAGATAAGTGTTAACCTGTAAAGGTCACACTGAAGAGTTCCCGAAGGCCCTGGACTGGCAACTCCACCAGCAGTCTCCACTAAAGATAGAACATTTGTTTTACTTCCACACTCCATCTCTTCCCTCAAACATTGCTCCACCATCCGCAACACGACGGAGTCCTCTACCGGCGCGTTTTCCCTCTCCGCAGCTAAATGCGGCGAGATTGCCGCCTCCCAAGCATAGAGCGTCTTGCACAAGAGCTCAGGCGCGCCGGTGACCGTCTTCTCCTCCAAGAAGTTCAACTCACACATCCCACTCTCGCTGGCTTCGCCATTCGTTCTCATAGATGCGGCGAGTGAAGAGCGGAGGACGGAGTTGGAGATGGAGAGAGGAATCCGGCGACGGAGGGAGAGGGAATCGAGCTTGGAGAAGACGAAACGTGAGTCGGAATCTGAAGGGAAGCCAGTCTGTATAGGTTTCAAGTAGAGGAGTTTTGCAGGAGAAGAAGAAGGTTGGAGGAGGAAGGAGGCGGCGATGCCGGTGGAGACGAGGGTTTTGCCGAGAGATGTGTTGGCTGACCAAACCAGATAGGTGGGGTGGTTGAGAGGCAAATGGAAATGCGGAGGAGGAGAAACGGCGGTGGAATTGAACCTTATGTGGTGGCGTAAGTGCCGGAGGCGGTGGCGGAAAAGAGTGGCTGTTACCGGCAACATTATCGGTGGGAGAAGGAGAGAGGAAAAGGACAGGACAAGTGAAGTGAAGTGAGTGAGCTTAACTTTTGTCGTTGGTTCACTAAGGAAGGATGAGCATACCGGTTCGGTTCGGTTTGGTTTGAGTTTTTTTTAGAATTTCTCGAATATTGTAGTTTGGTTCGATTGGGGGATTTTGGATTCTAGCAAATTGTATTGAAATCAAATTATATTTTAGTTTTAATTTATTCAATTGCCGAGAGAAGTGATGTCTGACCAAACCAAGTGGGTAGGGTGGTTGATCGGCAAACAGGAAGAGTGGAGAGGAGAAGAAAGAGCAAAATGTTGAACCTAATGTGGGGGCGCAAGTGCCGGAGAAGTAGTGGTGGAGGAGAGCGGGTTGCTACGGGCAACATTATCGTTGGGAAACTGAACTGAGCCGAGAGAGTAGACTTAGGAGTGACAAGTGAGTGGGGCTTATAAATTGACGTTGGTGCCTAAATTGTTGGAACCCAAAGTTTTGTTTACGTTTTGACACCTGCTAGAGAAAAATTAAAACAATTATTCGCATCTTAAATTTAAAAAAAAAATTCAAATTCCAATAATTTTTTTTTTCGTAAATTGATATGCGGATGTCAGATAAAGCAAATATGATTACCTTTATGATTAACAAATGGATATGTTTTTATGATTAACAAATGGATATGTTGAAACGTTTACGTCTTAAATGGTAACGTGTCAGTTCCTTTTGCTTTTTATACTATCATCGGCTAAACAACAATATTAGCCAGACGCAAGTCTATGGCATTTCCAGTTGTGGATATTAAGATTTTGTTTTGGATGATTCAACAAGTATAAAATGAACATGTGTGTGTCGGTATGCTTTTAAATGCAAATATAATCAATGTAATATTGTTTTGCTTAGAAATCATGTTTATTTGTTCCATGCATATGTTTTAGAACCTCCTTGTCGTTCGTACACTTTTTAATTTTTATCCTTTTTTACAAAGAAAAACGAATCAAAAGTTCGTTTAATATTCAGGTAAATCAACTATATATGCATGGTTCTTATCATAAAACCAATTTCATCAACTAAGATTTCGTAAATACCACACGGCTTTGGGTCTCGTTATTCAGAAGTTAGAGCCGACCGCAATGCAAGATAAACCAACCCGCGGATGATGCCGCCTAGTTTGATGTTGTAGCCAGCAAAGCGAATAGTTGAAGTATTGTATTTGCACAGCCAAGATCCTAAAGTTCACTGCCCAAAACGTAATCGTCTTCGATAAAACGTAATTTGAAGCATCCATATTAGAAAATTGCATGTGACAAGTTTCAGAAAGATCTTTTTGTAGCATGCAACAGTACAACACCATATCGAATACCATGTTCTAAATGTCACTATGATGATGTTTAAAAAAAAAACGTCACTATGATTATAATTGACGAAAAAACATGAGCAACAATGTGCAATTGACAAGAGAAGACGACCACATGAAGCCCAAAATCGAAGCTTTGATTTACTAACTACACAGGAATTCGCATAAAATATCAAAAACATCCTTTATTTTTATCGTATGTTGCATCAGCATGATCTTATCTTATTCAGATCAAATCTAATCACCAATGGAAACGTTCTTACGTTTGATCAAGTACATAATTAATTGCTCAATTAAATTTCAAAATATAAATGCGGGTGAAGAACAGGCGCAGTGGCGGTGGGCACAAGGAATCTGCGGACGAGGAAGAAGGCATATGCCCCAATTGATGATGGTGAATTGGTGATGATATACGGCACCATGCCGTGGGAGATACTATATATTCCTTTTTTTCACACTAAATACTCATCTAGTATTTCAAATCTTCATTAAATAACAAAAAAGCAAAAAGGCGCCACGTGGATCGCTACCTGGCGTTACAGAAGCATCGCATCTTCTAGTTCTTAAAACAAAAACACACGAAATTGAAAATAAAAAATTATATATTATATTTTTGGTGCTCTCATCAAATCAAAACCAAGAAAACTCTGTCGTCGCCGCTCTTTCTCAATTATTCTTCATCATCATCTCTTATTAAATCGAAATCACACGAATTATCCCTCCTCCACTCTAAAATCTCTTTCTCTAGGTTTTCTCGATTCAGATTCCGTCATTCACACAATCGGAGGTTCGATTCGCAGCGCGATTTATCATTATCATTATTAATCATTCAATCAAATCCATTTCTGAAATCGACGGTTTGTTATCTCCAAGAGAATTTAGGTAATTGGATTCGTTAATTTTTCCACCCGATGAAGTGATTTATCATGGAATTGATTTTGTGTAATTTGCATGTCTTTAGTGCTGATGCTTAGCGAGGAATCGTTGTAAATGGAGAATCGTTTCAACTGCTTTTGCCAACGAACGACTACAAAGTTTTTTTACTACCTCGAGATTTGGCACCAAGTCGAAGAAGCAATATTATCTTTTGCGGATTTGAAATCATCACATGTGCAACAATAAGAGTGTATCAAGAAGATAACAATCAGAGATGATGGATTCAGCTTCTGTAAACTCATCTTCCGTCACTAGTCCAGTCTCCAGCTTGAACGACGAGCCGCATCGAGTTAAGTTCCTTTGCAGTTTCTTAGGTAGTATATTGCCACGTCCTCAAGACGGGAAGTTGAGGTACGTTGGTGGAGAGACCAGGATCGTGAGCGTCACTAGAGAGATTAGGTACGAAGAGCTCATGAGTAAGATGAGAGAGCTTTATGAAGGCGCGGCGGTTTTGAAATACCAGCAGCCTGATGAGGATCTCGATGCCTTGGTCTCTGTGGTGAATGATGATGATGTGACGAATATGATGGAGGAGTATGATAAGTTAGGTTCAGGGGATGGATTCACTAGGCTTAGGATCTTTCTTTTCTCGTCTCCTGAGCAGGATGCTTCTTCTCATTATGATGATCAGAGGGAGTCTGAGAGGAGATATGTTGATGCTCTTAATAATTTGGTTGAAGGTACTGACTTTAGGAAGCTCCAGCACTTTCCTGATTCGCCTCGTTTTAATCTGGCTGATGATTTTTCCGTGGTGGAACCCATGTTGAATCAGCTGGCTATTGAGACTGGTGGTGGTGGTGGTGGTGGTAGCCAGAGGGGGAATGAGATACCTGTTGCGCAGTATAGTAATCTTCACCAGCTTAGGATTCCTCGTGTTGGTTCTGGGCAGATGATTGCACCTAGGTATGGTGAAGTAGAAGGTACTTGGAGTCCTTACTATTCTCCTCGGCATCATGGTCATCATGATCCCAGGACTTTTCAGGAGTTTCCGTCTTCGCCTTCCTCTGCTCGTTATCGTATGCCGTATGGGGAAGTTCCTGATAAGGGGTTTGATAGAATGCCTGAGGATTATGTGAGGCCGTCGCAAGCAAGTCATCATCCTTTGTACGAGCACCAGGCGCAAGTTCCTGACAATGTGGTGTGGGTCCCAGCTGGAGCTATGCCACTTGAGAGTAAAGGGGGTTTTCCTGGGAATGTGCTTCACGGTGGTCCAGGTGGCTATGAAGGGGGTAATATATGCGAGAGCTGTCGTGTACCGTTTCATAGGAACCATCAGCCGTTTGAGCAGCCTAATGTAGGCAGTAATGGATTTCCGCCGGTTCCTTCTGCTCATTGTGCCCAGTGTCCACCCAACAGGGAAACTTTCCTGCTTAACGCAGACCCAAAGCCTCCTACACCTCACGGAGCTTATGCAAACGAGACTTTCGGACATGAAAGAGGATGGATGGTTCAGCAACAGGTGAATCCTAATCCCCCACGTATTGACGAAGGGAGGCCACATGTATCTAATGTTGGAAGACCAAGCGATCATTACAATCTCGATGGCTCGGGGATGAATTATCCTCTTGGCCATCGAGCTGGACCCGAAGTTTCCAATGAAGGGTTTTATGATAAACCTCTTGGTGGCATTCCCTTGAACTCGTCCAACCCCTCTGCCGAGGAACGTGGGTTTCATTATGGGAATAATCTCTATGCTCCAGGACCTGAAAATATTCACTCAGCAACTCACAGCCACATCCACCCGCAGCAAAATATATGGCAGAACGTTCCAAATCATATAGTTGGTGCTCCAGGCTTGCCTATGCAGCAAGTCAATGGCACAGCTAATCAAACTGTTATCAGGAATCCGATAGACAATGCTTCTCGATATTCTATTGGAATGGAGAATCAAAGTGTTTTGGTCGGTTCTCCACAGAACATTTCAGGCTTTGATGCAATGTCTTCTCCTGGCCAGCCTTACTACCCTAATCCCCATTTTCAAGATAGAGCTTTCCCTTTAGACCCAAATTGGGTGCCATCTGAGAACCAGGCTGTGCATAACGACTATCTACAGGTGTTTAAGCCTTTGTCAGGGCCCTTGATACAGACAAACCTCAATGCTACACCAGTTACGCAGACACCAGATTGTGTTGAAGTGGGGAGGCCGGTGAAAAGCAAGGTTAATCAGGGAGGTGAACAATTTAACTATGTTGATACTGGTGTTTCAGACGGTGTTCCGTGCCTAGACAAGCCTCAACCCTTAGCTGAAGGAAAGAATGGTATGAGTAACCTAGTAGAAGTGAGTCCTCCTGCTCCTCTTCCTGAAGGGGCGGAGCTATCAGTTGAGCGTTTGAGTTTCTTGCCCGAGTTAATGGAAACTGTGAAGAGGGCGGCACTTGAAGGAGCTGCCGAAGTCAAAGCTCATCCAGAAGAAGCGAACGATTCTTTGAGGCCAGAGATGGTAGAAAAGGAATCGGAGCATGTGGTGAGTATCATAAGATGTTAGCCTGTTATTATGAGGGCCGTAGGATGTGTTCCTTTCTTCTGATTTTCATTCTGCAACAACTTTTTGTTTTTCAGAATGCTCAAGTCGAACCTGAGATGGATTCTGATAGCGACAATCCAAACAATTTTAAGATTGAGCCAACAAAGGCTGAGGCCGAAGCTCTTTCCAGGGGACTACAGGTTTTGTATAAACTTGCTTTGTTTTAAAATCCGTTGTATAGAATTCTGAAACCGACCAAATTTTCTGGTGGATCATTTAGTTTCCTATTTTGAGTCCTTCTGACTGTGTTATATTGGTTTTCTACTTCTTTTTTAGACTATAAGAAACGATGATCTGGAGGAGATTCGAGAGTTAGGTTCTGGAACATATGGATCTGTTTACCATGGCAAATGGAAAGGCTCAGATGTTGCAATAAAGAGAATAAAAGCCAGTTGCTTTGCAGGCAAACCTTCTGAAAGGGAACGTTTGGTAAAATTAATCTCCTTTACTATCATTTGACTTTTTAACATTTTCACCAACGTTTTAACTCTAGTATTATTCCCCTTACTCCTCTGCTGTTGCAGATAGAAGATTTTTGGAAAGAAGCTCTGTTACTGAGCTCATTGCATCACCCAAACGTGGTGTCTTTCTATGGGATAGTTCGTGATGGCCCTGATGGTTCTCTAGCAACTGTCGCTGAGTTCATGGTTAACGGATCTTTGAAACAGTTCTTGCAGAAGAAAGATAGGTAAAGAGATTCACATGTTCATATGCATAATGTATTGTGTTTATATAGAAAATTCAAGTATCTGACATCACATTGGTTGACTCCTCTAGAACTATCGATCGTCGCAAAAGACTCATCATAGCCATGGATACAGCTTTTGGGATGGAGTATCTGCACGGAAAGAACATAGTTCATTTCGATTTGAAGTGCGAGAATCTTCTTGTGAACATGAGAGATCCTCAGCGTCCTGTGTGCAAGGTTAGTTTTTTGATCATCTGATCTCCCAGATAATGAGGAACGAGCGTATATATTTCTAATAAATCTTTCTCTTTCCAGATCGGTGATTTAGGATTATCTAAGGTGAAACAGAAGACTTTGGTATCGGGAGGTGTTCGGGGGACTTTGCCATGGATGGCACCTGAGCTCTTGAGTGGCAAAAGCAATATGGTCTCTGAAAAGGTAACTACTCTCTTACAAAGTTTGCAGCTTTTTTTTTCCATCTTTCGATTAGATACAATCGCAGAGCCACTAACCATGTCTGTATCTATCAATTAGATCGATGTTTACTCGTTTGGGATTGTAATGTGGGAATTGCTCACTGGTGAAGAGCCTTACGCAGATATGCACTGTGCTTCCATAATTGGTAACTAACCAGACCTTTCTTGCTAATTGTTTCATATATATACTGCTGATGAGAGGTTCATGACAATATAGATTGGTGTTTTATTGTTGTTATAGGAGGTATAGTGAATAATACATTGCGTCCGAAGATCCCTCAGTGGTGTGATCCAGAATGGAAAGGATTGATGGAAAGTTGCTGGGCTTCTGAGCCAACAGAGAGACCATCATTTGCTGATATATCACAGAAGCTCAGGAATATGGCTGCAGCTATGAATTTGAAATAAATAAATAAATAAAACTCCGAAAGAGAAGAAGAATAATGATGATGATGAAGAAAAAGAAGATGGTGATGGTGCAAGGGTTTCTGAAGATAAGAAGAGGCTTCTATTTACTTGAGTTTTTATAAAAAAGTATAGTTAAGCCTATTTTTATGCTACCACTTGGTTTTGCGGTTGGAACGCGAAAACTAGCGTTTTTATGGGAGAAAGGAAAATTGGTCTTTTATGGGTAAATATAGTTTATGTTGAATTTGGAGGATTTTGGTATGGAACTTTTGATCAAGCAATGTGTTTGTTGCACTTGATGATCATTGAGGTCTGTCTCTGGTTCAATTTTTTTCTTCTATTGGGGTATTATTTTTGGTGTTTGTATATAAAATATGTGGTTGAAGTACGGTACACATTAAATTATTCTTTTTTTTTTAATTCTTTTAGAACATTAATAATACGTTGTTGTTCTTATCAATCGAGGAAGGGATAGACAAATGATTATAGTCATGCAGAAGATGTATGTATACAATCGCACTCTCGCTGCGTGATGATTGTGAACCAGTTGGGTTGTGGCCAGTAAAGATCACACGCCTATATAACCAGGAAATTTCGAACTGAGGTTCAACAAATTAAATTTGAGTCTTTATCATTTATGATATATATATATATATGTAGTGGTTAAGCCATGAATGAAAACTGCGAGAGGACTCGGACTTTAGTCTTCTAAACCTAAGAAAAATGATGTAACCATTGAGCCACATTGAATTGGTTATAGTTTAAAAGTTACAAACGTGGATGTTATAAAAATTCTTCAATATAAAAAATTTTCTAAACATTTTTTATAAGATAGAAAAAGTCTTAAATTATCAAATTTTAACATCCAAATTGTTGTTAAAACAAAGACTATAAAAATATTGGAAGAGATGTGCAATATAACCAAACTTACATCATATATATTGACGAAAACCAAAAATTCTGCTTGCAAGTTATGAAAATTTGACCACGATATACAATTCCATCAGCAAAATACTAGAGTTTATGAAAAGTTAAATCTGAATTCTGAAGTAATGCCATAGTCTATAATTCGAATCTTATATTTTAAACACTTGGGTCTTGAATGCTTCGAATTTAAGTTAAAGTGTGTTAAATGTTTTGTGACCAATAAACAAAAGCTTGTGGTCTGAGAAGCTCTATAAAACTCGTCGTGTAGTTAAAAAAATCCTGAGATTCGAACAAACCCAACCCACAAATTAGACAAAGAAATTAGCGTTAACATAAAGATGAGGTTAGGTAATGGATTAAAGGGTCCAAAGACACACTTGAGGGATGGCAACAAAATTTGACAGGACTGCAATCCTCTCATATCTCTCAATAGTTAGTACTTATTAGGTTTGACTTTTAATTATGTTTTGTTTGATTCCTAATTAATAAATATCGCAAACTAATTCTAATAAACAAATATATTCTTCTCTGTGAACAGAAAAGTCAGCCCCCTTGCGAGTACTAAAGATCTTCTTAATTTTTTTGTCATTAAAAAACTCAGCAAGTGAAGTAGGCAAAGAATTAAAGCATGACATTATCAACTCCGATGTCGTATCTTCCTTGTTCACAGAACATATCCTTCTAACCAATTACCAGTTTTAATATAGGAAATTTATACAAAATGTTGTGTTAATCATTGGACTCATAATGTTGTGTGATTCATCGACTTACCTTCAAAATGAATATTAGATATGTTATAACTGGTTTCGAGTAAAGATTCGTTCCCTCCCTCCAAAATAAGGAACAATAAAGATTCTTATCAGAGTATGATTTAATGAAAATTTTCAAAAATTAAACAAGCTCAAGAAATGTTATTAATCTTCATTTTTAGTTACTAATTTTTTTCACAACAAATTTTAAGAATTAGATAACAAGCCTTAATTCAATAGTACAGAAGCTTCCGGCAAAACTTGTTTGGCTAATACATCATGCATGTTAATATACCGCTAAATATAAATAAAGAAAGTAAAAAAAAAATTGAATAATTTTATTATATGAGATTTTGTAGCTAAAAATACAAAGTTTAACATATTAATTGTATTCTTTAAGTATTTTTTCTTTTACATTGAAAATATCATCTGTTATATTTAATAACACTTTAACCAATTACAAGCATACTGAAAAAATACTATAGAATACAAATTAAATATATTTAAATTTCTATAGAAAGTTGTAAAACATTTTATAAAAAATGTAATATTATTAAATAAAACATAGGAGTATGTAATATTAACATATGTAGTATGAAACCCAAAAGTAAATAAGTTCATTAATTATATACCGTTATTGATCACTTTCTTCAAAAATGATCATCATTTGGTTCACAAATTTCAGTTGCGGACATTCTTTGTAATTTTTCTTGAGAGTTAATAGGTGATGCATGCTTGCATCCATCTAATACTGAAGTAAATAAGTAAAGTACGTGTAAGACTAATACACCATAAGCTGGATGAGTATATTATAATTAATGGTTGAATTCTGAAAAAAAACAGGCGTATTAGTAGTTACTAATAGAAGTTAAGTGTAAGGTCAAAATACGTGACACCATTTAAGAAACCAAACCCTTGTCTTCTACAAACACATATACGGTATGCTTTTGTTTAATTATGCTCTCTTAAGTCTTAATGCAACACCTAACACGCGCTAATGACTTTTCCATCATATGGTCAAACTCACACGTACACATCCACACGTGTATTATTTATAAATTATTTTCGTTAAATGAAACAATATGAACCTATATATAGCATATGACTCAATATTATATATGAAATATAATTTGGCAAAAAGCTGTATATATATACATATAAAAGATAATACATCATTTGCTGAAAACGATAATAATCATTTACCGTCACATTGCAAAGGAAATTACGTACGGTATTGTGTTAGTCAACCCAAGTGACGTGATGAGTGGTGACACTTTTCCTTGGATTAGTTTTACTTTCTTTTTTTGTTTGAAACAAGGGTTTGCAGATTAGTTTTTTTTGTTGGTAAAAATTAAATATTATAAAACTGGAAGACTCAAATCTTATCCTGAATTTGTTGGGAAAAAAAATAACCGAGATTATTACGAAGGAAAAAAAGGCCACATCACAATAAAATAAAGTTATATAAGTAAAAGTGTTGTAAATATTTTATGTTTCTAATCATATCTGAAATCCATTAACTTCCTATTTGTTTAGGATATACAATTCGTCATATTAACTGTAATGGCGAGTATTGTTTACTCAAAAAAAAAATTTCATAGGCAAAAATTTACTCAAAGTTATGATCAAAATACTACTGATATTTTATATATTGTAGTCGTATGCTCTCCCATCAAACTGTTATGTTTTTTGTATTATATGCTCTTCTCATATGTTACTATTAGTCATAATACTACATCAGTATACATATGTATACGATATACACTTGAATTCAAGATTTAGTTGGATCAAGTAATTATATTTTCTTCCTCGAAATAAATATTTGCTTATGTTTATTTGTAATGAATTCGATAGCTAGCAAGAATCTAAGTTGTCCAATAAAAACATGAAATGTTAGTTCCAGTATTAGGTTAAAGCATTTAGCAATGACTTGAGTCTTGATCAATGAATTTAATCAACCATTAGGATATGAATATGATCGTCTAAAAATTAGCATCAAGCAATATTGTTTTTTATATAAATAAAGGTAATATTGATAGATTATTTTAGTTTAAAGTACCTCTTACGCATATATATAAGCTTATCCTCTCATAACATAAAAATATCAGACACATAATTAAAGTCTACTTTTATATACGTGTAATTGTGTACTATAGTGTATATATATGTGTGTGTGTATGTATGCATAAATTAACCACTAACCAGCTCGATTATAAAGTCTTAAAGCTTGGGATTTATCCAATGCATTGATTCTAGGGTTTTGAAAAAGGACAACAAGAAACATTTGCGTTGCTTTTATTTAACTCTGAATTTCCTGGTGTCTTCAATCTTTTATTATATAATATATTATACAGAATATCTTTTATTATATTGTAGGGATATTAAATTATACAAAATATTAGTTGCTCCTTTTTGAAAATTTGATGGTTTCCTCTTGTTACTTTGTTGCCTAGTTGTGGTTCCTTATCTCACTTGATTATTTAACTAATAATCGCAATCTTTGATAAAAAAACAAATTAGATATAATTTATTTGCATTAAATTTTTCAAGGAACACATTTGTGATAAATCAAGGTCAATTAGTGTAAGTTTGTCTGGTTGTTCCGATCAATTATTGTATTTAAGATTTTCTTTTTTTAAAGTTAAAAAATAGTCTTCAGGCCAATCAGTTTAATTTCAGCAGTAAGGATCATCGGCAACACTAATAAAAATTGATATTTATTTATGAAATACATATACAAGAAATAAAAGACCGTATTTATCTATATAGCTAGTTTTACTTTTTATTAGAAACCCAATAGCTTGATATGCACGTATATACATATGATAAATGCTGAACCGTCAAATCCTATATACTTATATCATGTATCGTTTATTATTAATAGAAACTTTACTCACTTTAAAACATAACTCTTGCGAAGTTGGAAAAGCCATATTTTAGATAAAAAAGACTAATCGTTGTTTACCTGATTCACCCAAAGTAATTTGTGAATATATTACGACCATTTTAATGTATACAAAATTATCGCTAAAACGGAATTTCTGTATACCATTATTTTACGAATTCATTATTTAAATGATTACAGTTCTTAATATTTACAGATCTATAATATTTTTTACAAACACATAGATAGCTATTTACATACAGTTCTTAATATTTACAGATCAACTATATTCGAAGTTGAAAATACACCCACTGCCAGTATATTCTATCATCCATATAAACTACATATATAGCGCATAGATATGTGTAGAAGAACTATAAGTCAAAGAACAAGAGTTTCTAGAATAAAACTGAGAGAAAAATAAACGGCCTAGACATGAGATTAAGTCAAACTTATTTTCCAAGGAGTCATAACCGTAAATATATGGTCTTCTCGATATCGACGTTTGTCCTTACGGCACACGCATTTTCATACTCATCGGTTATTATTTTTAGAAGCTTCATCTTCAAACTGCAGCTTCTATAATTGAGCACTGAGTTTTTCTTCTACTAAAAGCCATTAAGCAAGAGATGCTATGTTTAAACGGAAAAATACGGGGTGACAAAATTTCTTCAACTGTGTTGACAAATAAAATAAAAAATTCGTTTACGTTAACTGGTGTAATGGTGGAATTGCTTGATTAGTAAAAAACTAAGGAAATACTTTGTATTATTTCTTCTAATATACGAGGTATTGATTATAATGGACTCCCAAATGCATAATCTTTCATTATTGCAGAGGTTTAGAACTACTGGTAAGAAATTGTTTTTTTTTCCCAATTTTTCTTTTCATTCGAGTAATGGTACTAATGAATGTTCAGAACACTCGGCGTTTCACTAAAACAAATTTCTGTCATAAGAAAGTCAAGAACTTGCATACTTTTTCTAATAGAAATTAACTTATTCAAACCATTATCTATTAACTTAAGCAAATTATCTAAATTCAAGAAGTACATTAAAAATAGCTTATGAGTGATGACATTTGATTGGCTATAGAGGGGAACATTTCAACCCAAGTCACGACAAATCAAGACGATGGTTTGTTTCCTGCCCTTTAATTTGATATATTTATTAAAATATATAAAGTTATGCAATTGGACAAAATTTCACGCAAGTATTTCCTTGCGTTAAATGATTGATTATTAAAACTGAGACAACTTTTCACATTTTCAAAATATAATAAATAAAGAAAGGTTAGAAAACTAATCCAAATGCATTAAAAGCAAAAACCCTAGTCAGAAAAAAATAGCATTAGGGTTGAAGTTGAATCATGAAAAAAAAAAAACGCGGAGAAGACTTTATATATTTGTTTAATATTTACTTTTTCAGTTATAATAATCATCAATTAGTACCTTCCTTCTCTCGTCTTTATAAACCATCTCTTCTAAGCATTAGATCATTTCATCATCACCAAACATAATAACACTTGGGAAGAAGAAGAAGAAGAAGAAGAAGAACAGCAACAACAACAACAAGAAAAGACAAAAAAAAGATTTGTCAGAAAATGGGAAGAGCTCCATGCTGCGACAAGGCAAACGTCAAGAAAGGGCCATGGTCGCCTGAAGAAGATGTGAAGCTCAAGGATTATATCGACAAATATGGTACTGGTGGCAACTGGATCGCTCTGCCTCAGAAAATTGGTAATAATCACATTAGTTTAAACTTACTTATTTGAATCAATAAAATATGCAGTTAATCAACCCCTTGTATCTTTGATCCGGATTTATGAGCTCGATTAGTTATCCTGATGTTAGAGTTTTCTGTAAATTATAGGGTTGAAGAGATGTGGTAAGAGTTGCAGACTGAGATGGCTTAATTACTTACGACCAAACATCAAACATGGTGGCTTTTCTGAGGACGAAGATAGTATCATCTTGAGTCTTTACATCAGCATTGGAAGCAGGTCAGTGATTTATCTGTATCTCGTAATTTGTTCTAAATAGTTAATTAAATTAATCACCACCTCTTAAATTTGGTCCAGAATTGGAGGTAATTTCTGTAAAAATTGAACTTGAGTTTCTTGTCTTTTTACCTGTTGTCTATGAATCTTATGCTGAAACACATGCAAGCCCATGTTTCAACCTATATATGGTACATATATATATCTCATAAAATTTAGGGTTTTTATTGTCTCTTTCTCCTTGTTTTGGTGTTTTTGTAAGCACATTTATACATCTACATCTATAAAATATAACCTTAATTAATTAATAGTCTATAAATAATTAAAAATTCTTATAATTGTAACTTTAGTTATGTGATATATATGCAGGTGGTCTATAATTGCAGCTCAGCTTCCTGGAAGGACAGACAATGATATCAAGAATTACTGGAACACAAAACTGAAGAAGAAGCTGCTCGGAAGACAGAAACAAATGAATCGTCAAGACTCGATTACCGATTCGAATGAAAACAATATCAGCAACATCAACAAGAGTCCTCAAAATTTGAGTAATTCGGCCCTCGAGAGGCTTCAACTTCACATGCAGCTTCAGAATCTGCAAAGCCCTTTCTCTAGTTTCTACAACAACCCTATCTTGTGGCCCAAGCTTCATCCATTGCTGCAGACTACTACAACTACTCCTGATCAAAACTCTAAGCTTGGATCTCAAGAAAGCTTCCACCCTTTAGGAGTTAACGTTGTTCATCAGAACAATAATCATAAGCTAGCTGAGATCAACGATGGAGTATCTCCTCTCTATTCAGAGAACGTAGAGCAATCCCTAACCCCTGCTCATGGATTTCAACCTAATTACGGTTTTTCGCAAGACCTTCCCTTAGAGAATCATAATATGGACCTTATGAACAGAGGCGGTTCTAAAGAGCTGTTTCAGGTGGGCAACGAGTTTGAGCTAACGAATGGTTCGAGTTGGTGGTCGGAAGAAGTGGAGCTAGAGAGGAAAACGACGTCGTCAAGTTCTTGGGGATCAGCTTCCGTCCTTGATCAGACGACTGAAGGAATGGTTATGCTTCAAGATTACGCTCAGATGAGCTACCACAGCGTGTAATAATTTATATCATGCATATACATGTATGTATAACTATAGGAATGGGTTATTGATGAATTATGTATTATTACGGTCATAAGCTTATAGCATGTTGAGGGTGAAAGGGGTTTTTCATAATTTCTTTTTAAATATAACGAGTTGTGGATAATAATAATGTAAATCATTAATTCTACTTGTTTTTCCAAGTTTCCAAACTGTGATTTCGAGAATAGTAATAATGTAAATCATTAATTCTACTTATAAATATATTTATGTTTTTTTGTTTTTTTGTTTTTGTTGTCTAAAGTGGTTCCTTTTTGGGCCAGAAAATCATGGATTACTGGATTTGTTACAAACGGGCCTGAAACAAACTAAAGATGCGACTAGTTGTTGTCACTATAAGTGACAAGGCATGACCGCATGAGTTGCATGACAATGAAGCAAAGTAAACTAAAATTAATTTTCGACCAAAAAAAAAACTAAAATTAATTAATTCACTCAACTAGAAAGTAAAATACTTTTGTCAATCTGACCAAAACGTAGTTTTAGTATATAATTAAAGCCATAGGATGTGATTATAAAATTTACAAGTAAAATCTTGAGATAATAAGTCCGTTTAGGGAACATTCTTAGGCCGGCTATTTGTTTGTATTTAATTCAATAATTTCGCATCTAGTATCCGTTAATTGCTGATTACTATAATAATTAGATCCATGAAAAAGTAATACTATTATAATTGATCAGTTCTTCTCAATTAAAAAAAGGGATCACCTTTTCCTAGTGCCACTTGATTTTAAGATATTATCATCAATCCATGCGATCAATTGATTGTTACATTTTCATTGCATATTTGTGCATACATAAGAGAGATTCTAATTTATATCCATCCCCACATTTTACCACACATGAGGTAACGAATACATTTAATATTTTGGTTTATACATATCACAGTTTTATTTTTGCAAAGAACAAAACATAACTCTAAATTTAAAACGAAGCAGAACTTATTTTAAAAGCAATTCGAATCCACATTATATCAAGAAGGCCATATACATGTATTCAAAGACAAAGAAGTAATATTAAAGACCCAATTGACACTAAAGTAATTAACCACAAAATCCGTTTTACCAAAGCGAAACATAAGAGTGGCAACCATAATCGAACATGGAAGCCACAATGTAGTTGACATCCCCCTAAAGGTCCAAATTCATTGTTTAATATTCATAATCAGAACTTATAAATAATCACTCACCAAAACCATTTCTCTTCACCACCCAAAACCCATTTTTCGTTTTCACACCACAGAGATGGCGACCAGTTCATCGACGACCCAAGTCATCGTCTTCACAATTTCCCTTATCTTGGTCGCCTTCCAAGCAGTCCATGCAGACTATTACCGTCCAAGGCCACCCGTTATCCCTACCCCCTACGTCCCTAAGCCATGGGTCCCACTTCCTAGCCCGAGCCCCAGGCCTGTTTATAGACGTCCTACTACCCCGAGTCTACCAGCTGGCTCAACCGCAAGGCTTTACCTTGACCCACATAACGCTATTCGGTCTAGACTAGGTATATATTAGTTATAAACATTATTACAGTTTATAACCATTTGTTAGTTAAGAGACCGTGTTCGAGTCCTCCCACTTTAACCGGTTTTCATGATGATTAGTCTTGACTTTGCCATAGGATTCATCCAGTCACCAAAATAAAATGGTTTGGTACGTCTGAATTTTGGTGCGATTTAGGTCTTTAGCTCGGTCTCCGTTGTATTTTTTTTTTTTTCTGGTTTACGTTTACTTTTGCATGTAGTGTATATATAATTTACGCCAATTTTTATCTTTTATATTGTATAATGTTAATGTTATATATACTGCTGAAATGAATCTCAATTCCTATCAGGTTTGTCTCCATTGGTTTGGGACGGCAAGCTAGCGAACTACGCGACATGGTGGGCGAACCAGAGACGTTACGACTGCTCGTTAACCCATTCGACAGGCCCATACGGTGAGAACCTGTTCTGGGGAAGTGGCTCAAGCTGGGCACCAGGATTTGCGGTGGAGTCATGGGTGGTTGAAGGCAGTTCATACAACTACAACACCAACTCTTGTGACGGAAGTGGAATGTGTGGTCACTACACTCAGATGGTGTGGCGTGACACCAAAAGGCTTGGGTGCGCAAGTGTGGTCTGTGAGAATGGTGCTGGAGTTTTCATCACTTGTAACTACGACCCTCCGGGTAACTACGTTGGCGAGAAGCCTTACTAAGGAAAAGAAAAAAAGACACCTAAACGGTTTTTTTTTTGGGTGCTTGATTCCATTTAATTTCTTCATATTTTCTGTTTCAATATCTCCGTGAAATTAAAATTTCCGAGACATCTAATTTGTATGGATCATCGTTTTTGTTGTTGTTGTTGATGTTTCTAATCTCCTAATGGTCATGTCCTCAAATTGGTTGGCCTTATTATGTAACCATCGTAAACAATTGTGTAAGTGAGTTCTCTTTTTAGCATTTATACATCATGAACTAGAAAACGTATCCATGTGTACAAGGATAAAAATGCATAAGTAAACTGAAGACAGGGAATTGCAAGACACCCACTAAGTGGTTTTTTTAAATCCAACATCAGCCTTTGTTATTTATATATCCAAAAGAACAAAAAGATAACAGAAAGTGGAGATGGGCAACAAAGAACACTTTGGGTCATCAAGGCATGAAGTTATTATAATTAGAAAGAAAAAAGAGCTGACGTTATTCTTTGATCTTTTCCAATTAATCTACTTTGATTCTGATTAGTTGCCTCGTATCTAGGCCATATATACTTGACCTATATTTTAGAATCTCAATTGTTCTTACTTCTTAGTATACTTCTGTGATAAGTAAGTAAAAACATGTCCATTAATGAACCTTTCTTAGAGTTCATAAAAACAATTTTTTATTATTATTATTATTTTTTTTTTTGGTTTGATTTACGTTTTTTTTTCTAAAAAACAATTAAGAAAGACCAATTACGGGTCGCCACGTGGCGTGGAGCCCACGAAATAGTGATAAACTTGTATCTTACCATTGAATTTTTGGGATGGAAGTTCATAAAAATTCCAATTTTTTAAATTTTTTTATGTTGGAAACTGTGTGATATTAGGGGTGAACCCTCCATGCACTTGTTCTAAGCTCTGGCAAACTTTGTCTACTGAAAAAGAAAGACATCTCATTCAAATACTTCTGCTCTAGACAGAGGTTTAGGTTTTGAAGGGCCGAGGACGAGGGAAAATCAGCGCGTCGACTATATGTAAGGATCTTGTGCTCTCGGACCTCTCACTGTTCAGGCCCATCTGAAAGTTCATGTGCAAAAGAAAGAAAACAAAGACCCAACCAACAAGAGATGCGCGTGGTCGCACAAAACAGTAAAAGCGCGTGAGAAGAACTTATCTGCGGTGTTTAGTAAGCAGCCAAAACAGTGAAAACAGAGCACACCTCGTGTGCGTACGATAATTCAATGATTAGGGTACATATGTCAATGCTGTAAGTGGACTCAGAATGATATATTGTATCCGAGATCAATAAATACAAAACAGTATTCACCTTCTTCCTTAAAGCTTCCCATTCTAATCTTCCTTGTTTTCTAATACGATTAGTCATAACTCATAAGGAAAGAACACCAAAAAAGTTAATTAAAGAGCTCCTAAACAACCAAATTTTTTTTCCTGTGCCACCACAATCACAATATGAGGGATCAATTTATATATTTTACTCACAGTGACCACTTACATATACTAATTTTACACCGGTCGTTTTGTGATTGGCCTGCTTTATATATATATATTTTTTTTATTCGAGTGTGTTATTTAAAAAAATTCTTAAAAATGATCCATCATTTTACACCCTAAAGAATGAGAACCCTTTGGGATCACCACAAGACATGAATTACTCTTTGTATCCAATCTCTTCACCGTCTTCATGTCACTGCAACTTGAATCTGTAAAGTATGCTTTATTTGCGTCCTGTATTCATCAATCTGTCACACCATTTTACTTGAGAATCTATGGCTCTTAGCTTACTTCCGTGGTAAGTAAGCTCGATAAACTCCGGCAAAACTGTGAAGTGGGAAAAAAGTCATCTCATATTATCAGATAGGTGACTCTATAAACGTATATATATTTCTTGAATGGGTCTAGTAATTTCTGTTCAGCTTACCTCCATGTATAGTCTTAACTCGCCTGCCGATTTTGATAATTCTATTACACAATTGGTTGGAGTAACCTCGATCACCTCTGCTGATAATAAGTCATATGAAGATCTTGATCTTATCTCTTTTGGCAGAATCTTAACCTGGTAATCAAACAACAACAACAAAAAGATATATGACATCTTTAATTAGACTTGATCTTTTTTTTGGACAAAAGACATGATGATCTGTAAGGATTCTTCAGTAACTAACTTATATATTACCTTGAAGTGCTTTATTCTTTCAACTGATAAACTAAAATCAGTTGCCGCGGCTTCAATCTTCTTGATTGTTTCTTGTGCTGTGTTCTTGGACCCAATTCTTGTTTTATATATCTTATCATCCTGAAGAGAAAACAATAAGGAAACTTTTCAAAGATTAGTATCTCGTTTGTTGTATGAGTTTAAAGGTTTGACCAGAAAAGTTATACGTCTTGTTACCTGTTCTTCGAAGAGACCTGACAAATCTAGATCACTAGACATTGCTATTATTTGAAAAGCGTTTATGAAATTTGAAGACGCGGTTGCTGCATTTATCTCTGCTACATTTTCCTGCACGATCCAATCCCAATAATTAAGTTATATATAGCTCTGAGAGCAGTATGTACAACTCAAAGCTATTAAGACATCTAGTGAATTCAACTTGCCTTGATTGAGTCTGAAACTTGATGATAAGCTGGGGTATAACCTAAGTTAAACCAAGAATCTTGGGTGATTATGTCAGCTAGTGTAATACGCTGCATCCAAAAGTTTTCAAACATTTCAACTCAATTTGAGATTGACATATGTATGGCGTGTGTATTAATGCAGATTATGTCTTGGTATATACCGTTTGAGGATTTGGGTCAAGAATGTTAAAGATCAGCTTCTTTTGCTCTCTAGTGAATCCAGGTGGGAACGTATAATCTGCTCTGAGTATCTTCTTATACAAAACTGCAAGCGTATGATCATCGAAAGGTGGATAACCAGAAAGCAATTCAAATAGAATCACTCCACAAGACCACACATCCACTGCTGCTCCTGAGTACCCTTTGTTCATAATAAGCTGTTTTCATTAACAAAATCAGCTTTTTCAGACTCAGAGATTTTGAAATATTATGTCAAGTAATTACTGTTATTATGAAAAATATATATTACCTCAGGTGCTATATAGCATGGAGAGCCACAAGCTGTAGAGAGCATAGCCCCAGACTGAATTAAATAGCCAAAAACTTAATTAGGACTTGATTGTTTCAACGGCACTTATTTGGTTGGTAAATAGAAAGTGATATGAACAGAATAAGAAAGTGTTACTTTAGGAACTGCACTGAGTCCAAAGTCAGAAACTTTGAGATTACCCTTTGAATCCAATAGCAAGTTTTGTGGCTGCAAACGAGAAAAAATCAAAGTTTCCACAAAATTAATAGCAAAAACAGAGAGTTTGCAACACAAAATATAAAAGGTTAGTTCTTTTCTTACCTTAAGATCTCTGTGGTAAACTCCTCTGTTATGACAGTAATCAACAGCATCAATCAGTTGTTGGAAAAGCTTTCTCGCATCCGATTCTTTCATCTTATGTCTTTCAAGTTTGTCTGAAAGCTGACCACCTGCAACGTATTCCATGACAATACAGATCTTGGTCTTAGTCCCAATCACCTGAAATATGACTTTCACTCAGAAGTAAGAATTAAAGAACAAGAAAGCTGTTAAACGTTGACTTTGAGAATACAGAGAAAGAGAGAGACAAAACCTCGTGTATCTGTACGATGTTGGGATGGTTAAGAAGCTTCATCGTCCTTATTTCTCTCTTGACTTGAGACTCTAGACCCTTTTGGATCACCAGAGCCTTGTCTATGATTTTGACAGCTACGTAGGTACCATTGGTTGTGTCGTAACCAAGTTTCACTTTTGCGAAATTCCCTTCTCCGATGGTCCTTCCTATCTCGTACTTGCCGATCTTCTTCGTTCCAAACAAACCCATCTCCGAGATAGAGAGAAAGAATAAAGAAGAAGAAGAAGATGTTTATGAGCTCCCAAGGGTCATGTTTTATTGTCTGAAAGGGGAACTTAACTTGACTAATGAGAGCTAATAATAAGAAGAGCTAATAAGAAGAGTTTGATTCTCTTGTGGGATCAAAAGTTTGACTTTTAGATGACACTGACCGCTTATGAGAGTAATCAAAGATATAATATTAATTATATTATTGGTGTGTTGTTTTTGACCGATTGGCTCGTGAGTGAGTGACTCGTAGCTCGTGACTCTCGTGGTGAGAATGTGTCCATGTTGCTCCTTTAGCTTCTCTTCTCAACAAACTGATAATAAACAATGCTTTTTGTGTGGATATATGTTCACAGACTCACACCGTTCACAAGCTGGTAGCTAGGTGGATTAAATTGTCATTATTGCTTTAGTCTTTTTTTTTTCCCCCCTTAAAATTTAGAAAATTAAAAGATATTGCTTAAATTGGTCGGACCATATCTAATTTTCGATAATATCCTTTTATTTTCTATCGTCATCAACTTTTCGTATTTTGCCACAAAAGTATTTATTTTAGTGTTTTAGTCTTGTATTTTTTTAGTGTTTTAGTCATTTAGTGTTTTACGTTTTAAAGTATAGATGCAAAAATAAATATCATAATCACGCCAGTTTTTCTAAGAAGTTTTTGTCGGCTTTTTCCATTTTTGTGAGGATATTTGTCCACAAGTGCATTACATATTTACATTGGCTTTACGAAACCAAAACATTTAAAATTGTAAGACAAAAAGCAACCTTCAAGATATTTGTTTTTCAAATAACAAAAATATCTGAACTTCCCCCTTTTAAGAAAAAACAAATATCTGAACGTCAATATATTTTTTTTTTCCGATTGGTCTAAGGATGTGTTAATTTGCTTTCATATGGTTATACAAGAAATATCCGATTAGGCTTTAGTAGAGCCAACATTTATTTCCACTTACATGCGATAATGTTGAAGTTATGAGATCGATATATATGTTTATGCTTTTATGTCGCTGGTTTAGATTCCGGCCAGATGCTAGACGAATATTTTCGCGTTATTTTGTGTATCATCACATACTGAAAGCACCGACAAATCTTCTTTTACGTTTAATCATCTTTTAAGTTGATTGAAAAGCTTGCGTTGTGGTCTTAACTTGTTTGTTACGTTTGTTTAATCATCATCTTTAATGGCGGAAATTCATATAAAATTTCCCGTGAATTTTCTTGAGAACAAATGCCATGTGAATGTTTTTAAAGAAGAAAGCTCATGATTTTCTCATTGCACAACAGCTAATGGTCACACTAAAAGGAAACTCAAAATAGAAACAAGGACAAACATGTAGGCACCGTTAGTGTCTAATCTTCTCACCAAATTGGTTGGTTTATTTGGTACGTCCATATTCAAAGCGTCTACGTTGTTCAAACTCTTTCCTTGATTTAAGTTCCTAAAGGTCGAATGTAAAGGGAAATTAACCAAACTAACGAAGGCTAAAGAGATTAATTTTCTTGTGGAATCAAAAGTTTGACTTTTAGATGTTATTCCGTTTTCGTGAGTAATCAAAGATATTATTGGTGTGTTGCCTTTTGACCAATTTCCTCTGCTGCTAGTTGGTGACTCGTAGCTCGTGAATCTCTTGATGAGAATGTGTCACAGTGTCATCATGCTTAGCTTCTCTTCTCAACAAACTGACAATAAACAACGCTTTGTGTGGATATATATCTCCACTGTTCACAAGCTGGTAGGTGGGTGGATAAATTGTAGTAGTCGCTTTTTCCTTATCCTTTGAAAATTTAGAAATAGAAGAAAAATCGTTTCTTAATTGGTCGGACGATATAAAGTTTTCGATAATATCCTTTTCATATTGTACCAAAAATATTATCCCAATCACAGTCACTTCAACTTTTTTCTAATAAAAATTTCGGCTGTTTTTTTCGTTTTTGTGAGATATTTATACTGATTTATAAAAGGAAAATATATTTAATATTAAAAGAAAAGAAAAGTACAGATTCCTGAGATATTTGTTTTAGAATGGAACTTCAAGATATTTATTTTCCATTGGTCTTACAAACTGTTAATAGTTTGTTTCATGTTTACACAAAAAGTATACATACATAATAAGGCTTTTAGTAGGCCACAATTCTCGCATATAGTGGCCCGGAGACAATACGAATATAGTTGAACAGATCAGAGATCCATAGTAAAAATTTGACAAGGCAAAAGATAATGGAAAGTGGAGATGGGCCAAAGAAGCCTTCTTGATAATATATGCTTTCATGCTTCCTCGCCTCTCGTTACACCCCAACACCCCAAAAAAGTTATTACCAAAAAATACTAGGAAAGGCTGGGCCGAAACTATCTAACGAGATGATGATGAGAGGTCGGACAAATGAATGCCATTCAACGATGAATATACTAAATATTTATCTCTACTCATTTAATGTGTTCGGTAATCTCACTAACTCACGGAGACAGTAGGATAGTTTTCATTTTTCACGGGTGACATAAATTTCTTAAAAATGCATTTTAAGTTTTACATTAGTAGAAACAAAAAACCGGTGCAAATTGTTCTAAAATCTTGTGGGAAGTAATCAACGAAAGCTCATCAACAATTGATTTGGAGACGAAACTATAATTGTCGTTACATGCTACTACAGTACTACACTAACTTATTTCAACATCGTATCTTTTTTAATTGCTCTAAATATAGAATAGAAGGATTTGCTGAGTCAGATACGTGATATACATCGGCACGTTATTTCCGGATAAACGAGTTGTTTATTACTAATCGTACGATCGCTTTAACTCACCGATAATATCACAACCGTCGATTTCACAAAATGTAAAGGGCAAAACTAGAAAACAGAAAGAAATAGAAAACAATCTGGCTTACGCCACGATGACTAATTCGTAATTATCCTTTGACTAAATCCAAAACTAAATCTGTTTAAATAATATTTTTCTATTTTATCCAAAATTCACAAAGCTGTCGTTTTTATTAACTCTCTCTCTCTCGGTCACATAAAAACTGAGTCTTTCTTGTAGATTCTTACCAAAGTTTGCCAGGTGCGTTTTAGTTTTGTCTTCCTCACGCTTACCCATCATTGATTTCGATGTTCTTGTAAGAAGTTGGTTTTTGGGGTATTGAGCTTTCGATTTCTGAGCTCCTTCTCTGTTCAATCTCTGATTCAAAAATGGTGTTTTATATGTATGTTTTTGATTTTGTCTGATCTTACTTGTTTTTGTTTGCATCATCGTTTCAGGGTTTGTTCATCTGTTTGAAAACTATGAAGAAAGTTGATCTCTTTTTTATGATCCTTCTCTGCTTAAACGCAGCATCATTTCTAGTGGTAAGACTTATCATCAATAGCTCGAATGTTTGTTTGTTCTTTACGAACACTGAAAACATATCTGAGCTTCTGAAGTTGATTTTTGATATCTTCAATCGGTTTGATTCGTGTGAAGTCTGCTGATCCACCAACATGTCCTGCGGATTTGGGAGGGAAGTGTAGTGATTCTGATGATTGGGAAGGAGAGTTCTTCCCTGGAATCTCTCAGATTAAGTATGAGGTAACGCTCATTACTTGTACTACAGTACTAGGGTTATGATCATCGATGTTGGGAATGATTGCATGTGTAGATGGATGATGAATTGATTGCTCACACGAATTTTTCAGGGACCTTCGACCAAGAACCCACTTGCTTACAGGTGGTATAACGCAGAAGAGGAGATTCTTGGCAAGAAAATGAAGGTGAGTTTGTTTTTTCATTCAACCATTTTGACCATGTTTTATGGATTTAAAGAGAAAGGGGTAAGATGTTCTTCTAATGATGTTTCTATTCTCCTGAATTTTGTAACAGGACTGGTTTAGGTTCAGTGTTGCGTTTTGGCATACTTTCCGTGGGACTGGAGGTGACCCATTTGGTGCTGCGACTAAGTACTGGCCTTGGGAAGATGGTACTAACTCTGTGGCTATGGCTAAGAGAAGAAGTAAGTAAAAATCTGTTTCTTTCCCCAATGATTCCCTCAATAAGTGAGTTCCTAAATGTTGTTTGATTCTGAATATACAGTGAGAGCCAACTTTGAGTTCTTGAAGAAACTTGGAGTTGATTGGTGGTGTTTTCATGACAGAGACATAGCCCCTGATGGCAGTACACTTGAGGTAATCCAAGCTTCTGAAAACACCATTAAAGACCGTATTATTTTTGTTCCTTGGACCTTGGGTTTCTTTTGTATCTTCTTGTGTTTTTCTGTTACTTTGTTTTTCTTAGCGCCTGTAACCTGCTTTTACTTTAAATTTTCTGCAGGAATCTAACAAAAACTTGGATGAGGTTATCGAACTCGCCAAAGAACTCCAAAAGGTGATTTACGTTATTAATTATCCCATTTCTTATTCAGATTTGGATTTTGGATGAGAGCTTTTTTAGTTTAGATATCCTCCAACATAGGCTCATGTAGACTATTCCATATTTGAAACTCTTGCCACATTACCTTGGTTCAAGTGCTAAGAAAATAGTTTTTCTTCCTCTTCAAATGCAGGGAAGCAAGATCCGACCATTGTGGGGAACAGCTCAGCTTTTCTTGCATCCTCGTTACATGCACGGAGGAGCAACCAGCTCTGAGGTTGGAGTATATGCTTACGCTGCTGCTCAGGTGAAGAAGGCCATGGAGGTGACACATTACTTGGGCGGTGAAAACTATGTTTTCTGGGGTGGCCGTGAAGGTTATCAGACGTTATTGAACACTGATATGGGAAGAGAGCTTGATCACCTGGCCAGGTTCTTCGAAGCTGCTGTTGCTTACAAGAAGAAGATTGGATTCAACGGTAGTTCTTCTTCTTCGTCTTCTCTGTCATCACTCATGCGTGAATCATTGCAAATTTAACCTTGTTTTCGTCAGGCACGCTTTTAATCGAGCCCAAGCCTCAAGAACCGACCAAGCACCAGTATGACTGGGATGCTGCAACAGCTGCCAACTTCCTGAGGAAATACGGACTTATTGACGAGTTTAAACTCAACATTGAGTGTAACCACGCCACGCTTTCTGGGCACACATGTCATCACGAGCTTGAAACTGCAAGACTTAACGGTTTACTTGGTAACATTGATGCAAACACTGGCGATGCTCAGACTGGTAATTTTTAGTTCTCAGGTCTCTTGATCATAAATGTCCAGGTTCTGGTTGAATAACACTTTCTCCTTGTCTCAACAGGATGGGATACAGATCAGTTTCTTACAGATGTTGGAGAAGCAACCATGGTTATGATGAGTGTCATCAGAAATGTATGTAAAACATAAACTCATTCTCAAGCGATAGTAGTTTCAGATGGAAGGTCATATATTCATTGTCTTATCTCGTTATGGAAACAGGGTGGGATTGCTCCAGGAGGCTTCAACTTCGACGCCAAACTGTAAGAGCGTTTCTTGATTCCCAATGTTTTTCTGTCTCATTCATTGTTAAACCAGAAAGAAGCTTATAATGTTGATACAGGCGAAGAGAGAGTACAGATGTTGAAGACTTGTTCATTGCTCATATTAGTGGGATGGACACAATCGCTCGTGGACTGAGAAATGCAGTCAAAATCTTGGAGGTTAGTTATTTCCCATCTCTCCTTAAAGAATCAAAAAGAGTGTAAGTTTTACCGATTAACTTGGTCGGTTTGTGATGATGATTGGTAAAAGGAGGGAAGTCTAAGTGAATTGGTACGCAAGAGATACTCAAGTTGGGACTCTGAGATTGGGAAGCAAATAGAAGAAGGAAAGGCAGATTTCGAGTATCTTGAGAAGAAGGCTAAAGAGCTTGGAGAACCAAAGGTTCCTTCCGCTAAACAGGTACAAGTTTCTTACTACAAAACAATAATTGTGGTTTTGTTTCGTTAAAACACACAGTCATAATGATTATCCTTTCAAACAAAACTCTGTAGGAACTCGCTGAGATGATCTTCCAGTCAGCAATGTAGTAGAAACGAAGCAGCTTTCTCTCTTATCCTTGAGAAGTTTGAAAACTCAAGAAAAAAATGGAAAATAAAAGATTAAAAAGATGATTAGAGAGGTTGGTTTAAATTACTTAGTTGCAGTTAATGTACTATGCCTTCACGCTCTTTATGTCTTACCTTCAAATTGAATAAGAAAAACTGTTTGTGCCTTTACTTAAATTCAATGAAGGTTTCTTTGACAAAGCCCAAAGCCTTATGAGTTACCACCTCTTTGCCTACGTATATCTTTGTGGATGAGTATCATTTATTTCTTTGGTTCTTTCTATCCGCCTAAGTTTCGTACATATTCATGTTATAGCAAATTCATTTAGTACCAGATACCAATTGGTTTTGAATCTTGAGACCGTTGATTTTTAAAAGTGAAAAAAAATCAAAGTAAGTTTTAGGCTAGTAAGTTTACATATTCACAACGTAACATTTTACTGTGTAGAAGACGAAATACTTATCCCTCGTATCAAAAGTAATTTCTGGAAATAGGAGAAAAAAAACTAAAGCACAAAGTCCCAACTTGACGACATATATGACAAATTCTCTGAAACATAGTCTATGGAATATATCCGTGACTGCTATGAAATAGTTGTGAGACACCGTGTTATTTCATTTCTGATTTGCTACGACCTTGATGTACAGATTACAATAGTCGTGTCTTTTTGTCGTCATATGGTGATATGAATGATGAATCTGCCTCCAATGTTCCTAAAACACTTCATCATTTGTTGTTGACGAGTTAGGTGTTTATATATAATAAAAGGTCGGCAGAAAGTAGAAAGCCTTTCATTTTGTCCAATTGTGGCCGAAAGTCGAGTCTCGTGAAAGGTCGCATTATGGTAAATGATAATGTTACATAACAAGAAGTTATTAATATATTATATTTCATAAGTCTATATATAAAACTGTTCCTTTTGCCGTTAACAGTACCCATAAGTAAGTTTCATGTGACTGTAAACCATTAGCACAATCACAGTTCACACCAGTGGAGCTTGCATATCAGAGTATATATAGTGTTAAGAAACAAAGTTATTGATGATACCATGTAAAAAAACGTATCGACTAGAGGATAATTTAATATAATTTGTCTTTTTCAACATCGTTCGCTGACTCTCTCACCTAACACCAAACAACTTGGTGATCTTTTTTCATTTTTGTCACGTGACTGACTACAGGTTTACACGGTAAATCTCTCGGCTATTTCAAAATATGTAAAAATTTTCTATTACTATCTCTGTTTACATTTATTTGTCGTTTTAAGGTTATGCACATAAATTAAGAAATCATTAATTTTATTAAATTTTCAATACAAAACATCATTAATTAACTATTTAAATACTATTTCAACCAATAAAAAATAAAATGTATAGTAAAAATAATTAAAAAAAAAAATCAATAAATTTTGCATTGAAAATTGAAAACAACAATTAATTTTAAACAAAAAAATTTCTTTAAAATGATAATTAATTGTAAACGGATATAATATCTTTTTTTACTGGATCCTCTAGCCGTTTATACATATGAGAATTTATATATATATATATGAGACTTATATGAGTATAGTCTAAAAAAAATGCAAGTTTGCTAGTTTAAAATTAATTCACACGTCCATTTCTTTTGGACATTACTCCATGAATCCGTGATCTATGATTCCATTATATATATATATATATATATAATCGTTAATACTTTATTGTAATGACAATACGATGCTGATGATGAAGGACGACAAAACAAAAATAAAGAATAAAGAACTATAGTCGAAAATGAATATATTATTGTGTTGATTGAGTTTTCTGACTATTTATCATTTTGATGACTACTAATAATAGTCTATTACACGACCTTCCAACTCTCACACGTGTTACTCGAAATCAGAAGATGCTTACACGTATTGGATTATTTGCTAGAGTGGCAAAGATCGGATCACCCACTTTCCTTTGAGGGAAAGTTTTGCCTTTTTAAATGGTTGAATTTCAAATGGTTGCTTCGCTGAATCTCACTCATAATAGCAAGTTTCTGAAGGAATCGTGATGTGAATGATTAGGTCAACGTTCAATGTACTGTCAAAAATAAGTAGAATAGCACCATATTGGCGCCTGCATTTACACTAATTATATATTATAAGCATACCAACGTAGTATTAACTACTTTATTTATTAAGCATGCCAATGTAGCATTAATAACTACTTATTTATATTTACTTCTACTCGGAATAAGGCATCGCCATTTCAATCCATAAGGTCATATAACATGTACAGTATTTACAATCAACAACTCAGCTATGCAAATAAACCTGTGAACTACTTTTTTTTGAAGAAAACCTGTGAACTAGTTGAACTTGGATTGTGCTTATCTAATAAATAATAAAACTTGGTTTATGTTTAAGAGATTTTTTTAATCAGTAAAGTCTTAGTTTGAAGATCTCAGAATGGCAAGCTTAATTAGAAAACGAATAAAAACTTTAGAAATAATAGTAATAAATTCCTTTGATGATATGCTTTTTAGTTTCTATTTTTGTCAAAAAATAAATATTTTGTAAGTCGGCTAAAACATTTTTTTGACGAACTCAAATGTAACATAATTTAAAAACTTCTTTTTTATGAGAGTATGAAATCTCTATACAACTTTGATGAAAGCTTTTTTTGTCAACCCAATATTATTAAAAGATAGAACAAGTTATATTAACCATTTTATAGTATAGGTTCTGTTTTGCTTCCTAACATCTTTACCAAGCTTATGAAGAATAACTTTATTACATCTCGGAACGTACATGAAACTAAATCATGAAGATGAAGCTAAAGATCACGCGCTAACTTGTCTATATTTTAGATATATGGTTTAAAACTTCTCATCGGTCGACCAATCCAAAGCCTATATAACAGTACGTATCGAAAATTACAACTATTTTATATATTTGATCGAATCAGATTAATTAGACTCTACCCAAGTTTCTTATAGTGCTCACTTCTACGTTTAACGACAGTTAAGCGCTGCGTGTGGACCGCTAGGAAAATTTATTTCGATCGGACCATGCTACAGTCAACAGTCAAAACTAACAATAAAACGGGATCATTTAATTAGTACGTACTTTATAAAAGTAAACAGTCTGAAAAGACCGCTATGTACGTTGTTCGTCCATTTGCAATTCAATTTCTCACGTGGCGTGCTCACCCATGCTATGATCAAGGCTATATCGTTCTGTATACTGTCAACGATTGCTTGTTAAGACGTACATATGGTACTATTTATATAAACAGCTCGCAAATCATGTTTCTTTGGGCTACTAACTCTGTTTATCTAATTTATTACATTTTCGTTCATGGAATCATCAATCACCATCATCAAAAGATGAACAATATTGTGATCTATTAGAACAGGATTATTGGGAGTTTTAAAATAAAGTCTCTAAAAAAATTAAAATGATATAAATTATTATTTTTATTTTTGTAGAAACTTTAGTTCAGAACCTCCAATAATCTTGTCCTTACTACAAACGGCTAACATTACTAGTTAAAATTGAATATTTTAATTTTATTGAAATTGTATTTAGTATATACTTTTTTTTTCTCTTGGTAACGGGATCACACCACTAGATCCGAGTTAAACTTGGGTATATATACAATATATACAACCATGATAATAATAAAAACTAGGAGACCCTACAAAATTTTATGTTTAAAAATGCGTTACAAATGCATGTGATTGTATGTTTGGGGTGGGGGATATGATATTGGGGCGACCTATATATACTAACTTAAACGCGCATCAGAAGAATAGAAGATGTAAGGATTTGTTGTCTAAACTCAGATTAAGGTTCAATGAAACAAGTTTTTCCAACACTTGTAATCTACAGAAATTAACGTGAAAGGGATTAACGAGAATACAAATATAGAATACGTGTATTTTAGCCGACGCAAGGCATGACGTTTTCTGCATGAGCTGACACGCAAAGTGACGTGAATCAAAGGGTTTAGGGACTATAAATTAACTTGTTCGATGTTAATGGTTCTGATGCCGAGACGCGGTTCTGTTTTCTAAACCGGATGGATCGGAAGTGATAAGTGTTTTTTTTTCAATTAAAACAAGACCCCCATCTCACTAACGAGATATCTAAAATACATCTTCCTTACTACTGCTTTTATTGATTCTGACAATTCCGCATCATAATTTCATTATTAAACGAGTTGATTCGTGTTGCTAATAATTCCATCACCGCATCAATATTATTAAATTATAGTTTTACTGTATACATCTTCCAACTGTGGTTAAAATCTGTTCCAAAATATTAGTGGCCCAAATTGTGATTAAGGAGAACTAAATTCTAAATATGTAAATTATAGTATTCGATTAGACTGAGTAGGCCATGGTTCTTGAATTGATGTCAATAATCAATGATTCTAAATCTGAATCTATCATTTTTTAAAAAGAGAGAATACAGACAATTTCATCCACTATAATAAGGTTTTAAATAAAATCTGGAGATGGGGTCAAAGGGAGTAGTGTACAGTGCATTCAGTGCCAAAAACAGCAAAACTTTTTGCGTTAATCTCATGTCGGAAGATATGTCATAAAGATAGGTATCATTGGACGTCGAAATAAATCGACCTGTCAGATAAAAATCTAAGCATCATTTTTATTTTAGATATCTGTTACCACTTACCAGTATGTGTACTATGTAGTAAGCAACCGATTTAAAAGAACACATTGTAAAAGTATGCTACATCATTTAAGATTAGTATATACGACGGTAGTTATCCTTGCAAAATTAGGTATATCTTATGAGAATTGAATGTCGACCAAGTTGCTTTATGATACACTCCATCTTGCTTAGTTAATAGTACAATATATTACCGAATCTTCATTACTAAAACCGTAAAACGAAATCTTAAGCAAAGGCATATTTTACGAGTTCTCGAAGTCAAACTTTCTGAAATTAGAAAGAAAAGGCCAAATTTTGCTTTCATGCCGAACTAAGATAAAGAACGCTAAACTATGCCGACCATCCTATCTTTTTTTTTCCAATTTCAAAATTCCAATAATAGGCCTTGAGTGGGACCTATCCGAGAGAAAACGATACAATCATACAACTAAGATATATACAGTTGGAAAAGAAAGAAAAAGAAGATAAGCATACACATATCTCAAACATATCTTCATTTACTATATTTCATATATACAAGATTTACTTGAAAAATAAATTTGAGCTGGTGAATGTGAGGATCGGAGAAGATAAACGAACGCTGGAATAACATAAAGCTTTTAAGTATTTGTGTTCCTACACAGATACGGGATTACAATAATTCGAGTGAATTGAAATACTTTTAATTAATTATTTTAATTGTTATTTGTCAAAATTATTATA